>JAAGAY010143728.1:28636-116127 GCA_011801015.1 Ardeotis arabs | reverse complement strand
CCCCGGCCCCGCCCAGCGCCCCCAGCGGCCGCAGGGAGAAGGAGGCATGGAATGGCTGCCGGGCCTGCCGGTCAGCCTCGTTCATTGGCTGTGCTGCCGGAGAAACCGCCCACTCGCTGACTGTTTGACCAATCAGCGCCCTTCTATCCGCCTCGCGTCAGAGAAGGCGGAACAAGCGTTCATAAACAACAACTTCCCCTCCCGCGCCCTTCGCCGTCCCTGCCGGCCCTCCTGCTGGCGCGCGGCTCCATCCTGCCTTCTCATTGGCGGACAGGCGCCTCAGAGCTCGCCAGCGTGGCGGGCACAGCCAATGAGCGGCGTCGGCGCTGGAGAGCGGCCGCCTGACGCCGCGGGGTGGGGGCGGAAGGAGAAGCAGGAAGCGGCCGGAGCGGTGTCGGTGTCGGCGGCGCCATGGGGGCCGCGCTGGGGGTCTGCTCGCTGGCCAGCTGGGTGAGTGTCGGCGGGGGCTGTCTCGGGGAGCAGCTCGGCCCAGAGCGGGCGAGCCCGGGGCCGGTGCCCCCGCTGGCTCCCCCTCCGCGGCCCTGCGGGCAGGAGCCCGGTGCCGCCGGCGCCGGAGAACAGGGAGCGGCCTGCGCCCCGCGGGGCGGAGCGGGCGCCGCGCCGTCGCTGCCCCGCTCCCCCCTGGCCCGGGCGGGAGGCGGTGGCTAGCGCGGGGCCTGCCCGTGCGAGGCGGTGTCGGTGGCCGCGGTCCCCCGGGAGCAGAGCCGCGGCGGGGAAGGCGGATTATCGACGGGTGTGTTCCAGCCCGGTGTCGGTCGGAAACGCTGCCTGAGCGGTTTGTCTGGGTGCTCGGGCACAGAGCAGAGTGTCTTTTTTGGGGGGGTTGGGTTTTCCTCTCCCGGTGTCGTTGAGCGCCCCGAGGGGAATGCCGTTACAGTTCGTGTCTCTGTCCTTCAGATTCCCTGTCTGTGCAGCGGTGCCTCCTGTCTGCTGTGCCGATGCTGTCCCAACAGCAAAAATTCAACAGTGACGCGTCTGATCTATGCCTTCCTCCTCCTCCTCAGTACAGTTCTGGCCTGCATTATGCTGGCACCAGGGATGGAAGAGCAGCTGAAAAAGGTATGGAGGGTAAAACCTCTTTCTCACTGTTTGCAGAACCATCACTTGTGCCAATGACTATTGATTCCTTCTGCTCGGAGTGGATTGCACGAGAGGCACAAACACCCAGATGTGCCTTGTCCTCCGAGCTCAGAGACTGCGTGTGCTGAACAGCTTCTAGCTGAAACAGCACATTCAGTGAATGTACATTTTTAAGTACATGCCCGGTCTCTGAAACCCCACCAGACCTGGAGATGGCCGGTCGTTATCAGAGGCCTGCTGCTTTGGTACCTTCATCTCCCTGGATGCTTTTTGTGATGCCGTGGGGAAAGAAAGATGATAATAAGGTCTCTGCAAGGCTGGCTGAGTACAAGGTCTTTTGTTATCAGGTCTCCCAGAAGGGAATGCAACTGCAAATACAGATGTGAATTCACAACTAAATGTGTTTTTACTCAGATTCCTGGATTTTGTGATGAGGGGCTTCATACTCGGATACCGCATATGGACGGCTTTGTCAGCTGCGATGTGTTTGTGGGATACAGAGCTGTCTATCGAATCAGCTTTGCCATGGCAGTGTTCTTCTTTCTCCTCTCGCTGCTTATGATAGAAGTGAAAACAAGTAATGATCCGAGAGCCGCGGTGCACAACGGGTATGTGTGTGGGCCAGCTGTCTGCTCTCCCAGCTTGTTTCTTCTCTCTCTCCTCTCTGTTTTCTTTGCTAAACACAGTGGCATTGACAGCCTGGAGTTTCTTCTGAGCTGAATACAGAGTAACACTTTGGTCTCCTAAAACGCTTCCTATTTATCTGTCATGTTCAGCGTACTGATAACGGGAAGCCAGATGTCACAGCTCATGCTCTGAGGTTGGGTAATTGAAGGAGCAGCGCTCTGAGCACCCCTCTGTGTTTCCACAGAGCTGCTAGATTTCAGTTGTTTTATATCTCCTTCCTTGCGCTGACTCTTTTGGTTGTTCTCTAGGCTAGTCTGACTCAGTAACCCAGCAGAAACTGGTTTCTGAGTCTCTGATTTAACTGGGTCAGTTCTGGGCTAGATTACTGAATTATCATAGAGTCATTTAATTTGAATGGGGCCTTGGGAGATCCAACCCCCTGCTCAGAGCAGGACCAAAGTGGAGTAGGTTATTCGGGGTCTTGTCTAGCTGAGTTTTGAATGTCTCCGAGGATGGGGATACTTTGACCTCTCTGGGCAACCTGTGCAATTTTTTGCAATATCTGATTGTAGCTTCTCTTTTTGCAACTTGCATATGTTGCCTCTTGTCCTTCCACTGTGCACTTGCAAGAAGAGTCTGGTTTTGTCATCTTTACACCTTTATTCCAGGCACTTGAAGACAGCAATTAGATCTCCCTTTTTCCTTCTCTAAGCTGAACAGCGCAGAGTTAGCCTTCCTCCCTGCGAGGATGAGCTGCTGACTCATGTTCTGTTTGCTGCAGCAGGAGCTCCTCTTTCAGCAAAGCTTTCTAGCCAGTTGGCCCCCAGTCTGTCCTGATGGACAGGGTTTTTCAGCCCCAGGTGCAATGCTCTGTATTTGCTTTTGTTGAACTCTGAGGTTTCTGTCAGTCCATGTCTCCAACATACTGACTGTTGCTTCACCCTCTCCCCTTCACTGGGCGAACATCTTTATCTATAATCCCACTGAATACAACTTTTTTTTTTCTTTAAATTTCTGTTAGACACTCATCTATGTACAGCAAACTGCTTGCAGATGATGTAAAACATGACTATTTTGTGCAGAGTAAGACCAATATTTTCAACTCCTATCTTCTTTTAAAGGTTCTGGTTCTTCAAAATAGCAGCCATTGTGGCTATCATGGTTGGAGCGTTTTACATTCCTGAAGGGCCTTTCACAAGAGGTACAGTTAATATGGCATCGTGGAATTCTGTTTAATACACTCACACCTTTTCACAGACTTACCAGGCTATCGTTGTGATAGTGAAAGTTGTCTTGTAGAAGACAGATTCTGTCCTACTTCACTGGGGTATCTTGGTTCATCCAGTATTCTGGTGCCCACCTGAAGTTAGGGCAATAAGCAATCTCTTTTCAAGTGCATAGGTGTTGTGTATTGATAATCTGGTACGCCGTGACACGACTGCTACTGGGCTGGGTCTTCTGACACTCTTTAGAGGCAGCTCAGAACACTGACAAGTGCTAAATACTTCCCTAGAGTCTCTGAAAAATCTGTGCAAGAAACCTTTTACTGTCTGGCCACATCACAGGAACCTGAAAGGGCTGTTGATCCTCAAAGAGATGGGGCATGATGGTACTTCTGTACACAAAGGTGTCTTGTGTTAGACCTCGCGTTCATTCTGAAAACGTGCTGGGCTGAACATTCCCGTGCTCAGCTTGACTAGCAGAGGCTGCACCCTTGAAACAGCTGGGGCTCCTTGCATGCTCCTGTAGGACGGAGGCCAAATTGATTAACAGTATCTGCATTTCTGAATATAGTTTCAGATTTTTTTCATTATTTGTCTGTATTACAATTAGGAGCACTTTATTTATTTATTTATTTATTAAACTGGAGTAGCATGCAGATGAAGAAAGCTAACTCTGTTTTTCTTGCTCCCTTTTCTAGCTTGGTTTGCTATTGGTATTTTTGGAGCCTTCTGCTTCATTCTTATCCAGCTGGTGCTTCTTGTGGACTTTGCTCACTCCTGGAATGAGAGCTGGGTTGAGAGACTGGAGGAAGGAAATTCTAAATGTTGGTATGCAGGTAGGAATCTTAATCTGTAAAGGATTTGTTTCTGCTGGCCAGTACTCTACAGAATATAACTCACTAGTTTGCAGGCATACCTGTACTTACACTCCACAATCTCCTTGAGTCACTACTGTAAACATTTGGAATTAATAGCTGCACCGTTGCCTTTGTCTTATTAAATAAAATGCGAAGTATCCTAGGCTCGTGATTAGCAGATCTGACAGTCATAACAAACAGCACTTGGCAAGTTCGCCGTGCGAATGCAGAGCTCATAGCCTGGATCTCTTCAGCTCTCACTTCGCTTTGCCACCTCCCCTGCTGAGGTGTCCTGGGGAAGTCAGCTACGTCGATGGCAGCGGCTGCGGTACAACACAAAGCATGCCTCAGGACAAGCTCCCGCGCTGACCGCTAAATTACAAAGTGCTAATTGTTGTGGTTCTTTGCTCATAGCTACAAATGCTGCAACAGCATTTTGTAGCTTCTTACAAAGAACATAGCAGAATGGAGATGAAAATGGGTGGCCTCTGGCATGGAAGGGGGAATTCAGGGCTTGGAAATAGCCCATGAGAAGTGACATCAGTTAAACCAATTAAACTGCCTCTGAAAGGCAAGTCTTATTCCCCTGACGGCAGCATTGGCTTTCCTCTGAGCTACACTACTTAGTAAGCCAAAGAAGAAATTTAGCCGTACCTAATAAAAATGCATTCTGCTAGTCTAATTTTCTGAACCAGACTTCTAAGTGAGGAAGAGAAACTGTCTCTTTACAGTGGCAGCTGGTCATTACATCACCTTAGATGTACTGTTAAACTACATGCGTATTGTAACAGTTAATTTCTTTTCCTTCCAGCTCTTCTGTCCTGTACAAGCTTGTTCTATGCCTTGTCGGTGGTTTTTGTTGTGCTCTTCTATGTTTTCTACACAAAGCCTGATGACTGCACTGAGAACAAGTTCTTCATAAGCATTAATATGATCCTGTGCATTGCTGTCTCCATCGTTTCTATCCTTCCTAAAGTTCAGGTACTATTTTTTTTTCTCTACTATTTTCTTCTGACATACAAACCAGGGAAGTAAGAAAGATGTAGTACCAGTTCAGTCAGACATAAGAACTTTAAAATTTAACTATCATAGTTATGCTAGCTAGGAACATAAAAAAAAAAAAAAAAAAAAAAAAAAAAAAAAGGCAACAAAAAAACCCAAAACAAAACAAAACAAAAAAAAAACCAAAAAAAAACCAAAAAAAAAACCCCCCTTGCTCTGAAACCAGTGCATTACATAGTGACATTATCTTGATGATAGACTTGTTTTTGGCTAAAATTGTTTTGGACTTTGTTTCCATATGGGGCACTGCTGGTGTGGTTTTAGTGGTGAAGGTTTTGGCAGAACAGAGAAACCTGTTACAAAGAAGAAAAATAAGCTGGGAATGTATTGGCTTAATACTGTGGCTTTGAAATTTTGGGTAAGTGTGTTTCATATGAGAGGAAGCTTGCATGTTACTGGATTCTGAACTGGTATTGCTCAAATAAATCACATGGTAGATTCATATCTACAAAACTGTTAAGCAAGTTGGCGTTAACTCAGTAAGAACCCCTATCTCAGTCTTTGGCACAGAAAAACTGGATCTGGTTTGCTTATTCCTTCCACATTTGCGTTGCTCACTGCATAAATTGTATTACTCCAAGGAGTTTCTTCCAGTCTTGTAAACATAGAACAAAGCCCAATGCCTTTCTATAAAATAAAGTTTTTCACACTAGTAATTGCTGAATCTGTAGCAGTAGGGTAAAATTATCCAACTATAGGTAAAACTTGCTCTTCTGACCTTGGCTTGCTATTCTGTCTTTGAACAGGAACACCAGCCTCGCTCTGGCCTCCTCCAGTCCTCTGTGATCACGCTCTACACCATGTATCTCACTTGGTCAGCCATGTCCAATGAGCCTGGTAAGCAACAGGCTGTCTTGAGTAACATATTTTGGTGTGAAAGCAGAGGCTGTTGACAGGGTTTGTACATATTGCAGATCACTGTGGGATTGCTGATCTGCCTAGATAAAATCTAGTGAGGCAGGAAAGCTGACTTTACTGAAACCATCAACTTCCCTCTTTCCAGAAGTAAAGTGGGGTGTTTGTGAGCGGAAAGACAACACTGTCAGGTCACTCTGATTTTATTTATTTATTACACCCTGGCCTAGCTCACGGGAAGGAAAAATACTGCATGCTGTTGCTGCCTCTGGGGAATTGAAGAGATAGCAGTTTAAAGGGAATGAAAAACTGCTAGCTGATCTGTCATCTTTTCTTAGCTAAATGCTGTCAAATCTCATCTCTTTAATTTGCCTTGCAATCCCTTTCAGAACGAAGCTGTAACCCAAGTTTGCTGAACATCATTACCCAGATGGCTACACCCACGGTCGTTCCGGTGAACGCCACTGTCGTACCTGCTACTCCAGCTCCGCCCAAGTCCCTACAGTGGTGGGATGCCCAGAGTGTTGTTGGATTGGTTATCTTTGTCCTTTGCCTCTTGTACTCCAGGTAGGATCTGCACTGGTATCAAATGATAAACCATTGAGATTTGTCTGCCTTTTTTGTTTGAATCTGAGTCCAGTGAAAAATGTACCAGCTGCAGTCTCAGGCCCAAGCCAAAAAAGGCTGCGTTCTGAAATGTGGGTGAGGATAGGCTTTGAGCCCAATTCAGTTAACAGAACAAAATATGTTACAAGACCTGGACTAGGAACACTGTTTAATTAGATTAACAAAAGCTCGGATGAAAACAAATCTCTTTGAGGAGCTTCCTTGTGTTTCTAGATGGATTTAAAAAATGTTATTTGGTAGTCCCAGACATTGACTGTGGTCTGTTGCTTGCTTTCTTAGCAAACATAGCTAACTGCAAAGGGAGTTTTTAACCATGCCTGTCTCTGTGTTGCACTGCAGCATTCGCTCTTCAAGTAACAGCCAGGTGAACAAGCTGACGCTGTCTGGGAGCGACAGTGCCATCCTGGAGGAGACTGTGGGAATAGGCAGCGGGGCTGCAGAGGAAGGAGAAGTGCGCCGTGTCATGGACAATGAGAAGGATGGTGTTCAGTACAGCTACACCTTCTTTCACTTCATGCTCTTTCTTGCCTCTCTTTACATCATGATGACACTCACTAACTGGTACAGGTAAGAGCAAGACAAAGTGATGGGTTGTATGTGCCAGCCAGCGTTTCTGGGTGGACAGGAGACTCCTGCCCTCTAGGCTACTCCTGCTCAGCTGGTTAAGGTGCTGTCCCTATGCCAGTTGCATTAGAGTTGCACCTTCTCAATTTTGTGTTACTGAATTAAGATTAAAAAGGCAAAATCAGCAGCTGTAGTCCTAGTGCACTGCTTCACAGCTACAAGGGCAGTAAATGTGGCTACCATCCTTCAGACAGGCAAGTAGCAGGACAGATACATGTGAAACTGGCTTGAGTTCTAACTTCAGATTCGTATGAAAGGTAGCAAGGAATAGTGGTGAGTGCCTTCTCTTTCTATTAATTGACTTCTTTGCTTTTTAGCCCTGATGCAGATTTTAAAACGATGACCAGTAAGTGGCCAGCCGTGTGGGTGAAGATAACCTCCAGTTGGGTTTGTCTCCTTCTTTATCTTTGGACCCTAGTGGCTCCTCTTGTCCTTACTAACAGGGACTTCAGTTAAAGTGCTGCACCTGTCTGAGCTTACAGAAGTGGGGAACTATTTGCTGAAAGCCAAAATGTTCATGTATTGCTTTAGTTGTACTATGTTACTGTTTCTTATGTTAATATGAACATGCAGGGGATAGAAAGTTACATATTGCATAATGCTTGATGCAGGATCAAAATTATTATCAGTTATCTATTTTAATCTTCAGTCATAGTTATCTTATTACTGCATTTTTAAAATTCACTACAGCTATGCTGTCAAAGCACAAAAGAAAATATCTGTTATGTCCAATAGCCACAACCTTTCTCTTGAATAGAAGTAACACTTAACTAAATATGAAGTAATATATTTTAAAGAACAATTATATTCAGCAGAATGCACTAGTATGCTAACGCTTCAGTTCCTAGAAGTGTAAGCCATGCTGCTTGACTTCTACATTCCACTGCAAAAGTTTAATTGAAGTTATACTTGCCTTCCTGTGTTGTCGCAAAAACCCCCTTATTCCTCACCAAAAGAATAGAACTTAGAGGTTAAAAAAATGGCTAACACTAATTCCTTTTAAGAACAAACTTGTCCTTTCTACGAGGCAACTTCTATGGTAACTTCTTTTTTAGTATGTTTGCCAAATACTGAATGGTAAGTGTATGAGTAGCTTGAACAACTTTATGATTATGGTGGAAAAACAGAGCTTCTAATTGACTTCACTTGTCTAATATGCTTATAAAAATAATGTACATTAAATGATTATTTGCACTGTAAACTCATTTGAATAAAGCAGACTAACTACTGAAACTGTCCCAGCTCTGCTGAGAAGTGTTAAGAAGCAGCAGTTATTCTCCAGTGCAAAATACTACATACAATGATTAAAACATTGTGGATGTTAGTGAGTGGACGTTGTCAGCTAGTGAGTGGAGCAGCAAATTGTAAGCCATAATATATTTCTTTTGAAACAAACAGCATCTTCCATGTGATTCTCTGAATGTCAAATCCTGGTCCTTGCAGTTGCTCAGGTACAGTTGTTAAAGTAAAACTCAGTTCTGCCATAGAAAGCAAGGCTCTGTTCTAATGTAATGCTGTGGCAATTGTACTTAGCTGCAACTGTGTGTTTAGTGTGGAACTGAAGTGTATGTTGCTATTGACTTTTACAATAAACTAGCCCAAGATGACACAAGGCAAACATATTTAAAATAGCCAATTAGCAGCTGTTACAATGTGTTTAATCACCCAGTCATGCATCATAAAATTACATGTTTTGACCACTCCATTTTATAAAATGCAATATAAAAATAAATTTTGTCAAAATAAGAAGTACACTGAACCACCCAACACCTCTCGGCCCACACAGAACAGAAGGCAAAATTACAAGTTTGAATAACACTATGATTAACTCATGCCAAAATGAGATTTAAAAATAAAAAACAAAAGACAAATAAACACAAACCAAACTTCACCCAGTTCCTGAAAATACATCAGGGTTTGTAACACCCATTTGCAAGAGTATAAATTCAAGTACTTTTATGTACAGTATGCAGCTACCCTTTGTCCCACTTAATGCCAAAAGCCATGGCTGCCCCATGAGCTCAAACACCTTTCCTTGCTGTGCGCTAGATTTGGCAGGGATGGCTTGTGTACTGGGCAAGGCATGTAACCTCTGGAAACAAAGTTACTTCAAGTGGAAAAAAAAGCAGTTTTAGTGCAGAAAAAAAACCAAACAAAATTCCCCCGTAAGCTTTTCCTATCTCTTACCTTGCAGATAAGGAGACTCTGAGCACAAATGTTTATTTTCCAAATGCTGACATGAGGAATTTTGGGAACAAGCTCATTTCTTTGCTAGTAAGTGCTAAAGCTCAGGGAGCGTTCTCTCTGGTGCGTATAAGACAGAGCTGTGCTTTCTGTAAGACAAGCCAAGCACTGGTTATGAACCTAGGAAGGGTTAGAGATACAGCTCAATAAACTTGCATCTCTGAGTTCTAAAGCCAGGAAAGAGCAAATTAGAAGTAACAGATGCTTGACAAAGCTAAGCCTGCCTTAGTTCAAGCATCCTGATATCAACTGCCCAGCAGCCAGCTTTAAGAAAGAGAAGTTCTGGAGGTATAACACAGGCTCTTTCCAGCATTGTCATGTAGCCTTATCTCTTCTGTTTAAATCATATGCTTTAGTCTTGGTTTCTCTGTGAACAGAGGAGAAAAGGGGAGGGAGAAATGGATCTAGTTTGCTGACTATTTAAGGCATGCAAGAGAATATAAAAGCCTAGAAAAGGGTTTGGTTCCTGTAGAGGTTCTTCAGCCTTCTGCTGACCACCACTAGATTTTATTTTTTTTTTTTCTCTCCTTTGAAGGGCACTAAATTGAATTTTGAATGTTCAACCTCCCTCGCTAGTAGTTACATAAGGGGGGCATCAAAGTAGCTGTTCTTATAGGTTAAGTGTCAAAATAACACCACTTCAAACCCTGCCACACAATTAAGGAAAGAGTATCAAATACGAGTCAAACCTTCACCTCTAGGAAAAATCATACATCCTACCTTTTTTCCTTTCTGTAATTGTACGTTTTGGCTGGAATTAAGAGGCACTAAAACAAGATAAACACCAGTCACTACGTTCTGGCAGTTAAACAGTGTGGGCAGCCACCTACCTTTCTAAGTCCTGGTGCTGTGTGCTACTGTCTTGCTAGGTGGCACAAAGCACAAAGAATGGAATTAATCTCTGCAAAACACAGCACATTCTGGTCAGAAATGAGGAGAAATGGCTAGCAGTACTTTTAAACCTTATTTTAAGTAAATTTAAATGGTAGGGTTTTTTTTTTTCCTGCACTAAAGGTAATAGCTGTCAAAGAAGAGCAAGAATTGACTTATAAAGGCAGGAAAAATGAGATGCTTTCAATGAGGAAGATTTATCTCTTCCCACCTTTATTCTAAAACAGCTCAGGCGATGAGTTCCCTACTCCCACAAATTCTGAACTACCATCCAGAAAAAAGCTTCGTGTTTTACCCCTTTTCAAAACCTGGTCTCCTTTTATAAGGCTTAGATGACAGGTATGACATTTGCTACTCCCTAGTTCCAGGATGTGGTCTGCTGCCACATCAGGAAGTCATGACAGTGTTAGAGGAGTCTCTTCTTGGCAGTGCAATTATGCTGTAGGGGAACTGAGAGGAAAGCAGACATTCAAAACGGAGTTTGGCACTTTGAATGTCTGAAATCCTCAAGATGCATTAGCTTTATATTGACAGAAACGTAACTGGTAGCTATAACCACACTTGGCACTGAATAAAGATTTCATCCAGAGAAAGTGCTCTAGAGGTAAGTCTCCAATTAGAAGGGGTGTGTTTTTCACCAAAGTGAGATATTTCACCTTGAAGTAATTGGGTGTGCTTTCCTGGTCCCAGTGAGGTTTCCCATCTCCACAGTATTACAGTGCAGAAAAACACGTGCAAAGAGTGCCGAGAGTTAAGTTCTAGTTCAAGACCATTAAACAGGTTGAACTTGGGGAGCGGGAACAGCTTATTCAGACATGGGTATCTTACCCTGATTTCACTCCAGAGCCTTAGTTCTGTCTCTAGACAAAGACCTAGAAGCACAGGCATACAAGCTACAGGTAAATACTAGAGATGATTAAAGTCTAAATCCATACAGAAACATGACAACCAAAGACAAAAGAGGTCAACAAAGTTGAAAACAAAGTTATAACATTTCACAAAAGAGCCGACAAGCACAGTGAAGAAAATGCTACAATACCAGGAAATTTAAGAATGTGCTTTCAAATAGCTTGTCTGTATTTGGTTTCACTGACTTAAACTCAAATTCTGCCCAAAGTAACGAGCTAAAGCAGCACCTTGCTGTCTTACATGAAGTATTGCCTTCTATACATCGTATGCCAACTGCTACAAAGCTTCCTTACAAATTCTATGTATGAGTTCCTTACCCAATTCCTCATCACAACCAGCTGAAGAAAAGAAGAACTACAGTGTCGGAGGGTGGCTGACATAGATTTTTCTTATTTGGTCCTGAACCTCATTATTTGAAGCTGTTATCTCATCAAAAGCCTTAGTACTTGAGCTGAAAAACTTCCTGTTTTCTGAAAATGAAGATTGCATCAGTTTGTAGCAAGTGTTGGCATAGATGTTATTGTAGTTAATCCAGCAGTTACAGTTCTTCCTACGATGAGGAAATTTCAGAGATGATCTCCATACCAGTATTCACGGATAAGAACATTTTGCTCTGTATTAATTTGAGCCAAATATTGATTGAGATATTCCAGAAATGCCAACTCATAATCTGGACTAACTGCCAAGTTAGACTTTTATGTTTTTAAGCAACCTTCACTGACAGAACTACATTTTGCAGGGTTGAAAAGCAATCTTCCTGTGTTGGATTAGTGGTGTTTTCAAGAGGCGAAGGGAATGGATGGTCACAGAGCTAGTAAATCATCACTGTCACTGTTCATTTGGGCAGGGAGGGGATAAGAAACTATCAAGCTTACCATCCTGCAATATATTTTTTTTCCCTTTACCATTAGAAAGAATAGACCAGTTTGCATCATTCACACGGACACTGATGAGCCTCAAGTATTCTGCATAACTTGTGCTCTTTGCCTTTACCCTCCCCGAACTCTGCCCTGCCCCTGTTGTGCCCTCTTCAGCTTCCTTTGGTTCTACAGTGTAAAGTGCCTCAGCAGTCTGTTCCTAAACTGCAGGTTTAGGAGTAAGGCAGAGTTCACATCATCACCTATCAGAACAGATCTTAACCGTGCTGGAAAGCTTCCCTTCACTGGTTTGTTAATAACAGTAATAGAGCTGAGGTTTCATGCCTCGCAGAGAGTCATCACATTGCTTTTCATCCGCATCCCCACTCACTAGCACGTCATGGGGAGAGCTGTCACACGGGAGAACCAGCTGTGAGAAATCATGCAGAAAGTCCTCTTCAGAGGCTAACAGCAGCTCGTTCCATGCAGAGATGTCCAGCTTCCCTGAAGTACCACCATACTCTTCAGGAAGGATGACTGGAGGAATGTTTTGATGGAGGGAATTCAGATCAGAGCCATGAAGAAAAAACTGAAGAAGAAAGCAAAAGATAGCTTTAATAATGTATATCAAACACTTGACAGCAGATTATTGAAACAGTCAGCTAACAGGCTTATTTTCAGTTAAAGAGCAAATTCTAGAAGTGATGTCTTTATGGACAAGTAGCAGCATATAGCACTGGGCAGGTGCAGCTAGACACACTAGCGAGATAAGTCTTGAGCCAAGCCAAGTCTAGTGTAGCTTAAACCCCAGCAAGAGAGACTTGACATTTGCTAGTCTGTGCAGAGGTTTCAAATTCAGCTCGTCCCCAAGTTTGTTCACGGGATTGGAAGTAGTTTTCCTTGTGGAAAAAAAGCATCATCCTTTGCAACTACATCCAGTCCTACAGCAAGAACAGCAGTGCCGTGCAGGGCGCTTGCATAAGGGAGAAGAGCAAGGAAGGAGCTACACAGATTTCCTGTGACACCACTCCATAGACAAAGTGTGACTTCCCAAGTTAATCCAGCTCCAGGGATGGCATTAATGTCCTGAACACATAGCATTACGTACTGAAGATCCATATTAATGTTATGCCAATATTAAATTCCTCAAAGCTTCTCATGAATAATTTTTGCAACAGGCTTATTTTTAAAATTAAAGCTGAAAAGACCAGTTAGATCAAGTAAATGGCACCAACATTTTTCTAGTTGAGTTTTTTCAACAGTTTTTTCTTGCAGTGGCCAAGCAAGGAACTTGCAAACATTAGCATTAATGTTAAAATGACACAAAGCCTTACCCGATTTGCTATCTTTTCCTTCAGAAAAGGCTTGATGATTGCAAAAATGCCTTTGAATATACGAGGCTCATTTATTATGTTAACGGCTTTTATTCGAATGGGGAATCCATCCTGAAGGGTAAAGAAGATTTTTATAACGCAGTTTCAAAAAAACATTTGCCATCTTCCTCTTTTTAAAATCTCCCGAGACTGACTGCCAGCACAACCCACTGGCTCCCAAACTTTCATAAACCCATACACCAAAAGAAACACACCTTGTAATAGGGAATAGTCTTAGGACTATACATGGGCATAAAAACAAAGTCAAGAGACAAGAAAACCTTGCATCGAGAAATAAATTGCTGCCAGTAAATCTTCACTTCTTATGTTGTTCTTCACCTCCCTTGAAAAAGACCCCTAGGTAACCACTGTCCTCGGGGTGTTCCCAGCCCTGATAAGGATGCAGTTACAAAGCGATGACCCTAGCTTCTGAGGAGCGTACCACGCTCAGAGCCAGAGCAGGCTGGTTCTAACGGTGTTTCCAGCTACAGGATTTGGTGCCTGAGACAGTCTAAAAAGTGTTTTTATATAAGTAAGAAATATAATATCACTATTTTTCTGCCATTCCAACTATTCTGTCATGCTAACTGAAGAAGACAAACAGGGTCTGCTACCAACAGAACACAGAGTGTCTCCTATACAAGACAGTTTAAAACAACAGTTAGTTAAGGATTTCTGCTGAGGAAATTTATTTCCAGAAACGTTATTCCAAGGCAAGAGCTCACGATCAGCAATTAAGGCCTCATGTGCCACAGTGAAGTTCCCTTACAACCAGCTCTCCACACACAGAGCAAGCAGTCAACGCTTGGAGTGAAAAGCGGACTACGTGCACTGCAGGAGAATTTTTCTCCTTCTGAGGGTCAGTGTATTAGCTCATCTCACAACAACAAGAGCTGCAGCTCAGCAAGTTTGGTGCAACACCTTTATACCCACCCGTACCTTTATGTCCTCCACCAAGGTCAGCTCTTGTTTTGTGAATTGTTTCCACTAAGAGCAGCAGGACACCCACCACTTTATTTGTGCAAATTAAATATGGGCTTGACAGTTAAATGATACATATTTAGATCATAATTTAAAGGAGTGAGTTCTTATACAGGCATTCATAAACTCACTAGTCTCATCTCCACAAGCTCCCCTGATTCCTCCTACACTTCCTTGCATCACTACAGATATAAAGAACATGACCAGCTCAGGCCAGAATAAAAGTAATGAGGGAACAAACCTAGTTAAGAGAAGTTTTCCTCATCTCACTCCTCCAGGTAGCGTGATAGAGTAAAATCACCAGATCTTCCTGCCACTTTGGCCAGGTTACTCCTCACTCCTTTCACCTTCCTATTTTGTACAACTCCACTTGTGCTTACACCCTTGCTCTAACTTGCTCTGCACCACTTTCCTTCCAAACACCTAGTCAGACATCCTTTTTATTACTGCCTCTTTTGCTGCCCCTGTGCTGACAAAGTCTCTCTTCCTTCAGGGAGTGGATGGAAATCCTCAAGTCAAAACCATTCAGAAGTCCTTGCTGCAAAATTTTTGCAGTGCTACTTGAACACGTGCTTGCCCAGTGGCAGTGAGTGACCTGCTCCATCCTGACTGACAGGAACCATTTAAATAACGAGCCATTCCTCAGCATTCAGGCAAAATAGTGTTTTCTCTCTAACTGTAATTCACTGCTCTCTCTTCCTTATCACTGCTAACAGAACTGGTTTTTTCTGTTCCAACTCAAAGCTTGCATTTCTAATGCAAATTCAGTTTTAGGGATGCAAAAGTCAAAAAAAGGGCAAGTGAGGTAAGTTAGCAAGGGTCTGAGAAACTGGTTGGGCAGGGACATGTTTTAACTCTGCTAGTAAAAGCCAAGATGCTTAGGTTTCTGGTGACAGTCAAGAACTCTAGACACAGCAGCAGTCATTTACAATGCACAAGCTTATTTTCCCACCAGTTCAGGTCTTACCTGAAGAATTCCAATCACTTTTTTGGCTACAAAAGGACCAAAATGAGACGCCTTAGATAAGCTGACTCCTTTGTAGTCTGCCAGGATTACAATTCCATTCACCTGGGTCTCTTCGGACTGAATGAGTTTTTCTAACGTTAAGTATATGGCACGAATGTTCTCAGTAATCGGATAATTACTGGGTGTCCATCTGTCTGAGGTTACAAGACATGGATGGTAAGTTGGAGAGTAAATATAAGCTAACAATACACATTCCAAAACCTGATTTTCTATTTTCCTGGACTCTTAAAAGTTAGTCTTTAATAGCCACAGTCCTAGTTCAGAGCAGCCTTTCTTAAGCAAGAGATAAATGGCAACTCATGTTTACTTCAAGGAGCAAAGGCAATGGTTTTAAGAACCCCATTCTCCACCCAGCACAGCTTAATTAGCAGTTTCAGCTCAGAAAGAAAGCAGGTAAATGGAAAAGAGGAAAATGAATGAAGATAAATTTACAGCAAGCCTGGCAGCACCAAAATCATATGGAAGGCTCCGATTGTGTACATGGGAGTCAAAGCCACAGGCTCCTCTCTCCACTTACGGTCAAAGCAAATTACAAGCTTCTAACTGTAGGCCAGCAGTCCTGTTTTAATTTGAGTTACTACACATTAATTTTTCTTGAATCACCCAATATTTCATCAACCCACCTCACTGCATTTTCGTTTCGACATAACTGCAGTTATCGCTGACACAGGAAAAGGAACCGGTACAACGCTGGCTAATGACAAACATGCCCCTTCACAAATTAACTTTTCGAATTTCAGAGAGAACCCACATACTCTGTGTAAGTAACCACTGTTCACGGGAGGGCAGGAAACAGATTTTTGGCCCAGACACACCTCGAAGAGAGAGAACAAAGACATTTATGAATTTCAGTACCTGGACGGATGCAGACAACATGGCGTCCCTCCGGGTCCAGCCGAGGCAGCACGGTGACAAAACCAGACTCCAGGACAGGCTTGATTGCGGACGGCTTCAAGTTATTGAAGACCTCAGGCCAGCTCCTCCTGCAGGTGTGGTAGTTCACCAGAAGCTGAAGCGCTCGATCATAATCAAATTTCCTGGCTCTGAGGAATCTTAGCAAAAAAGCATCGTCCAGGCAGGTCCCCAGGGAGGGATAGTCTTTGCACACCATATCCCGGAGCGCCTGCACATCACGCAGCCTCCATTCAGGTTTCTCTTGGAGCTCTTCCCGGGCTTTGGTGATGAGATCAGGAGACAGTGAGCAAACATACTTTGGCCGATCTGGCAAGAGCTCGTTGTCTGATGGAGACCCTGCTGACGGACTTGTCCTGGTGCAGTCGCTGTCTCCTGACATAATGTAGCAGGAATCTGTCAAAAACCAAGCACTGCACATGACAAAGAGTCCCACAAAGTAGCAAGCATATTTATTATTTACATATTTATTACGGCTTGCATCCCTCCATTTCCCTGCTGAAGAAACTGTCCTTGCAAGAATCAGCACTACAGCCAGAAGTACAGTTCAGACATCTTAATTCTCTTCCTAGGATTAGAAAGTGCAGGTTCTCTAATCTCTTTATCCTACATAGCAGGTAGAAAACAACTCTGGATGAAACCTAACCAATAATAATAATAACAACAAAATTAAATACATAATTACAAAGCTTCATTGCAAAATAAACAAATTAATTTGCCTTAACATTTGTTTTCTATGTCCAATTGGAAACTAAAGCAAAATAAACATGTGCCAGTTGGGCAGGATTCTCAAATTCAGTCAAATTACACCCTCTTCTGAGAAAGTCTCTTATCTGAGCCCAGACAGCCGGGAGTTTTCATTAACTTCCCTGGTTAAATACATGCACCAGTCAGCATGTCTGCCCACATGAATGTTTTGAGCAATTCAGGAGGAGCGGCGCTCAGAAATATAAGAAATGTCTGCAGTTCACAGGCTGGATGAAAAGGTGAGAAAATTACAGACTCTTATGCCAGCACTGCATGGGTATCAGGGTAGCCTTAACCTAGTTTTCACTGTGCAACCAATATTTCTGAACTGGGAGCTGAATTTCCAGATCCAGTAGCAAGTGGATAGAGATGAGTCTGGCGTACTTCCTGTAGCTTGATCTGGGACTGGAAAGGAACAATATATATTTTTTTTTTCCTGAGCTACTCCCGTCTCCTATTCAGAGCCACTCACAACACACTATACCCCTCCTGGCTGTCACACAGGGACCGCCTGTCAGCACCGCACCTGTCCCACGTAACCAGCTTCCCTCTCGCAGCTCAACCGCTCGCTTCCACCGCACCCTCCCCAGGCTGCTCGGGGGAGGTCCCGGGACCGCCCACAGGGACGCGGTTCCCCTCCTCACGGCCTGGGCCGCGCAGGACGGGCACGGGCACGGGCACGGGCACGCTCCTGCTGAGGAGCTGGCACCAGGCAGCAGCGCTCCCTCCCCGCCTCCCGCAGGGCCGGGCACCCCAAACCCTCGGCCTTCGCCCCCAGCGCCTGCCAGCTCTGCGGCGGGCACCGGGGCGAGGAGGCCCCCTCAGCTCCAGCACGGCCCCTCGCACCCCGCGGCCCCTCGGCTCCAGCCCCGCGCCCGCGCCCGCGCCCCAGGCCCGGCACTCCCGGCCCCGCCGTACCCGAGCGCTCCCGCGCAGCAGCGCCGTCGCCAGGCAGCGGGCGCCCCGCAGCGACAGCGCCCGCCCGGAAATGACGCACCCTCCGCGCGTGCGCGGTGGCGGCCGGGCCCGGAGCGGGGGTGCGGGTGCGGAGGTCGTTGCGGTGCTGGGCTGCGGGTTCTGCCCCGCGGCAGCGGCTCCTGCCGGGTCCCGATCCCCGTAAACCTCCCCTCGCTGGGGAAACGCTCGTGAGAGCCGTGTCGTCGGGCCCTCCTCCCTACCAGGGCCGGGCCTTCCTCCCCCATCTGCGGCCGGGCCGGTACCGCTGAGACAGCAGCGCCCTCAGGCCGCGAACAGGGGAGAGAGGCGGCCGGGAACGGGGCCACAGCAAATCTGCGGGCCCCCGAGTCTCTCCGTACCAGCCAGAGCTGCCCAGCGAGCCGAAAGCCAGAGCGGTGGCGGAATTACACCTGGTCAGAGCCAGGGGAGCCTCAGAGCCGGGTCCAGGCAAGCGCAGCTGGCTCCTGCAGTGGGGTGGGAGCAGGGACGTGCTGGCTCCAGCCTGGATTTAAATGCCAACAGAAGGACTAAGTGCTAATAATGGGAGAATTTTTTCTGCTTGGTTTGGTTTTTGAGAGAACAGAAAGTTCTCTCAAAACGTGTCACAGGAGTTCACATGGTGATAGCTGACCTCTCTGCGTGGCATTCGTAATAAAAAGGTGGTCACTGGCAGGCTTGTCACATTAAAAAGGGTTCAACAGGGAGTTCTGGAGGGCGGGGGGGGAATGACACGTGTTTAACCCCACTGATTAGCGGACCCAGAGTGAGACTGCAGAACAGGCTTAGCATCCTGCTGGAGGCTGTCCCCAGGCTGGAGGGTCTTGGTGTGCTCTACTCGTTCTTCCTGGCTGTAACCCATGTTTTCAGCCAGGAGAGGGAGTCAAAGATAGCTGGACAAAGAGCGGGAACCCCAGGAGTCTGCAGTGGGAAACAAGGCCTTTCTGCAGCATCTGAGATTCAGCTCTGATTTATTTCTCTTCCAAGGTTTCATCCTTCCAAAGTGGAAAATGTTTCAGTGACACT
This sequence comes from Ardeotis arabs, assembly GCA_011801015.1. Lineage (NCBI taxonomy): Eukaryota > Metazoa > Chordata > Aves > Otidiformes > Otididae > Ardeotis > Ardeotis arabs. The sequence continues at coordinate 97,230 of JAAGAY010143728.1, read as the reverse complement.
ATGCCCGGCAAGACAAATGCCAGCATGGCAGCAAGTTGAGTGTGCTGCTGGCATTTACCTGCAGAGAGACACTGCAGAGAAGTGGAGTACGCTGATTCAGCCCCATGCGGGTGTTCAGCCCTGCTTTGGCCCCAGCCAGCTCAGAGCTGTGTGCAACCTGGCAAGCTGGTGCCCTAAGCTGGGACCAGTTTGGATCTGTGTGAATTAGACCTGTTCATAATGTTGCTCCGTGCCCTTTGCAGTAGGTTGTGGGATAAATGAGGTTGGAAGAAACCTCAGGAGGACAAGAGATCTTACATTGCTCCCATTTCCATTCATCCAGCTCCTGCACACAGAGACCTCCAGCACCAGTGTAAGAAGAGCAGCCAGTTAAGACCTGGAGTCCCAGGGTAGAGGTAAGAGCCTGAAGCTGGCAACCACACACACAGTTTGAAGGCAGCTGTCTCTGGGCAGGAGCCATCCCTCCAGAGGGAGGGAGGTGTGTGTTGGGGTGGTGAGTCTGTGGCTTCACAGCTGAAGGGATGAAGGAGGTTCCTGGGTGCACCTGATCCAGCTAAGTGCTGAAATTAGCAGGGAGGCAGGGCAGATCTGAGAAAAGGCTTAAAAACACTGAACAGCTGAGAAATAGTGGAGCTGCAAACAGGAATTTGTGCTACAGGTTGCAAAATCTAGTTGGAATTTGCACCTCTCAAGGAAGGGAGGAAAATTTAACAGGGAGGTGGCAGTTCCAGACCTGACTGGTTAATAGCTGCTGCAGCAGGGTGTTAAGAGTAAGCAAGGATGTTTGAAAGGAGTGACGTGTGAAGGAAGCTTTGCTTTGGGGGACAAGAAGGGCAGGAAACAAGTGAGAATCAGTAGCAATCACATTGAGAGAAATGTGAAAAGGGATCTTAAAATAAGAGCAAGAACCTTAGGCAGGTAAGAGAGAATAAGGAAGGAAAGTAGTAGTGAGATTACTGCATTGTGAAATATAATTTGAGGATGATCCACAAATTAAGTAACTACCTTACCTCAGTTTTCCTTATGTGGGGAATGTTGAACCAGAAGAGAGTGGTGAGTGTTGAATGGAAGTGAGGGGTTCAAGTGCCAAGCCAAGTTGTTTGGGGAGTTTTAAAATACTGGCATGTGAAATCACAGAGGCAGTAGCATGAGTTTCTATAATTTACTCTAAATGGTGTCGGCATCCTGTGACTAGAAACCGGGAAAGGCAGAACCTGTCTATAAGGAAGTAAAAGCTGAAAACTGAAAACAAACATCCAGGCACTGGGAGTCCTCCCCTAGCTGAAGAGTTTTGCCTTTGCCCACAGCTGCAGGAGGGAGAAGGACATACTGTGCCACATGCAACCTCCCCAGCCGAGAGGGGATGATCTGCACCAACTCTGCCACTTCATCAGCTCCAAATCTGCAGTATTTCACAGGAGTTTCAGTCAGGAGTTGTGTTGCCTGACCTTGGGAGCCACACTTGGAGCTCTATGGGGAATCCAGTCCTTCTCATGTTCATCTCTGCTATCACAGGCGATACATACCTTTCTCAGCTCTTCTCCTGGGTGCTCCCGTGCCCTGCCGTTGTGTTATAAATGAATGGCTGTTGGTTTTGGTTGATATTTAATGAAGTCCATGTGATAGTCCTCACTCATTTACTTATCCGAACAGTCTTAATACCCAGCCTGGGAAAGTTATCTTGGCTTCTTTAAGCTTTTCCACCATTAGCAATAAACATTTTACAGTCTTGGCAAGCTGAGGTTGAAAAGAAAGCATGACTTCAAACAGCATTGCTCACAGAGAAGGCTTTAAACTGATATTAAATCACTAAACTGTGCAAACATAACAGTCCTGTAATAAAGATAATCTATGTATAGTTCAGGCCAAGAGGGGCTCTGGTCCTTGGGGTGCAGGCGGAACCTCTGGGCCCCACGACTTACACAACCCTTTTGGGCAGCTCAGCATCAGAGCAGAGAGCCACTGGACCCGTCGCGCTGGGTGAGGTCTCCCTGCGCGTGGGGCCCTGTTGTACCTCAGTCCCCAGCTGCTGCTGTTGTTGCACCAGTCCAGCAGCATGGAGAGGGCTGTAGGGGAATCACAGCCCCTACTAATCCCCCCAGGCACAGCCCAGGCTGGCATAAACCTGCTCTGGCCCACGAGGCACTCGGCTGTGGTACAATCCAACAGCTATTCCTATCACTCAAAGGGTGAAGCAACTGAGAAAATATGCCCTAAATTACCATAAATATTCATGGTCTCAAAGCCTGGAAGTGTACATCCTCCAGGGCAGGCTTCCGTGCCTGCTCTTGCCCTGCACGTTGCGGTGTGAGGTTGGGATGTGACAGGTGACAACCTCGGTTCTGAGAAGCAGACGCTGTGCTGCAGAGGACGGCCCCTGCTCTGCACACGCTGTCCCCACGCAGGCCAGAGCCACATGCAAAGGTATGGAAACAGGCACTAATATGCAAATGCACCCAAATACGTAGCATCTGCTGCCGAAGCAGCTGTCTGCAGGCAGGCACCCCCCACCCAGGCATATAAAGTCACGCTGACGTGCAGTTGGACCCCCAGCAAGCCAAGTGTGCGGTGTGACACAGACACGCAGCCGTACCCAGCCCAGGCTTTGAGATAAGACTTCCCCCTCTCCTTGGTTTGACTAGCTTTAAGACCAGCAATGTTTTTGCAAAAGCTCGGCGAGGAATGTGCTTGGCAGGGCCTCTGAATGTTTTAAAATATTATGGGATTTTTGTAGTTTAATTTACTCTGAACTGAGACAGCGTTTTCCCAGTCTTGCATCGTGTTTCATGGTGCCCTTGCACACTGGAAGGAAAGCAGCTGTCTCCATGGTAGGTTGGGTGTCTGGCAGGATTATCCCTGGAAGGGACCTGTCCTCCTTGCCAGCCCCTTCATGGCAGTGGCTGCAGTGCTGCTGAGTGTGTTAGAGCAGTAAAAGCACTTGGTTTTGCTCCTGCAGGAATCCAGTTGGTAAATGGGTAGGATACTTTCCAGGGGCAGGATGAGGGAAGCCCTGTTGCTCCCTGGGTTGGACGGGGTGCCTTTGCTTTTGGGGCTTTCAACCTGGTGCCCATCACAAGCCGTTAAATCAGTGGGAAGGACTGAAGCAGAGTTGGGTGTTGGAGTGACCCCTAAGCAATATCTCAGGCACTTGCACAGCCTTGGGGTGAAGGAATGCAGCTGCATGGTGGGCTGTGAGGAGAGGAGCTGCATGCAGGGAATAGTAGGATTTCAGTGGAAATGTAAGAGCCTGCAGTGCTGGAGCTGTCTCCACTGCCTACTCCATTTGCATGCAGCACAGTAGGTCTCCAGGGTGCTCTCCCAGGTGAGAAGATGCCACTCAAATCCCACACCTTAAGGTAATTTTGAGGGCTAAAAACCACCCAGAAGTGAGGATCCCAATGGTTGTTCTTTATCTGTGCCTGAAGTGCTGTAGTCCAGAGTCGGGGATTGCGGGGCTGGCACTAAGTTTTCTCTTTCCTGCTTCATCCACAAGCTTTTTTCCTCAGTTACTTGCCATCTTACCGTGAGCTGGGGATCTCCACATCTCTTTAGGTGGGCCTTTAAGGCTTTGTATTCTCTGAAAACCAGCTCTGAGTGGATCCTAGGATATGCATGAACCAGTGCACTCCGTGTCAGTGGTTAATGGTAATACTAACCCATCGGCAGGATTAATTAATGGGTGCTTTTAAGGCACAGTGGGGTTTTGGAGAGCCCTGGAGAGGAACAGAGAAGTGTATTATTGAGTTCCTTTATTGTAATGATTTTCCTGGTCAGAGAGGGTGAACATGCCATGTCCCAGCCAGTGCTAACACCGGGGTTGGCAGCTGCGGTGAGGAATTCCTGTTGGACTCACAATGCTTTCTGCTGTTGTGTCTATCTAGGCATGTCCCTCGGGCAGCTCTTGCGCTGTTTATCGCACCCATAGCAGTTTCTAGGAGGAGGCAGGGAATCACCACAGCTCCCTCAGATCACAGTCATTTGGTATGGGGCACCCCAGGCTTAGAAGGGCTCCCTCCTCTTCGTGTGTCCATGGGGTCACAAGGGACTGCAGGTCCCAGCCAGGCAGAGCTGCCAGACGTGAGGGACTGAAATGAAGCCTGTGGAGACCAGCAGTTTGTTTAACCTGTATCTTCTCCTGGGACTCATCTCCCAAGTCAGGGGTGGCCTCAGGCGTCTGACAGCTGATGAAGCAGCCATGATCAGGCAAGCCTGGCATCACTGCAGGTCCAAAGCCAGAGTAAGCCTTGGAAAGAGAGTTCCCAAATGAGTTTCCTTCCCAAGCCCCAGATTAGACTCAGAGCTTTTCTCCTCCTGGGCTTGATCTGGGAGCACTCTGTTTACCCCAGCCGCCTCTTCTCTCTCACACAGGACACTGAACTGAAGGACGTGACTGCAGTCTTGTTTGTGCCGAGCTCTCCTGCTTGCTCCACACCTAACAAAGCTGACAGTATATTGCCATTTTTATTGGCCTGGCTGGCAATTTTTCAGGTGCTAGGTGTGTTTATGATTATCAGGGTCACACCTCAATTAGGAATGGGGAGAGGGATTTTAAACATACCTACACCTTACCCTTCCTCCTCCAGCCTCTCTGAGTGGAAAGGGATTGTGCAGTACACGGCCTGAATTCCCAAACGGGTTGGTGATATTTGCACTCAGCCTTGAGGGAACTGGCCAGCCTGGCACACAGAATTGCCTGGCTCAGCAGTGCCACGTTGCTGAGCTGTCCCTGCTGCCTCTTGTTGTTCATGACTATCTGTGCCTGTGTGTGCACTTGCAAGTTTAATAGCGGCAATAGTTGCTTTTGTCAGAGATGATATGCAGGCCGTAAAACTCGTTTGCCATTCTTTTATTTTTTTTTTTCCCCTGCTGGGATATGAAAGCTATGGAAAAGGCTCCAAAGCCTGTTGTCTATTTCAGATGAAGGTTATATAAGGAATATGAAAAGAATGTATTTCACAGTGGCCAGAGGACCTAAAAATACCACTTTCACAGATCTTTGCTTGGACACCGTGAAAAGATCTTGCAGCTGGAGATACTGCTCTCCAAGAAATCACCCTTAGTCTAGACTGCAAGCACAAAGAGGACGGTAAAAAGCTTGAATGTCCAAAAACAGTGTAAGAAAGTTGTGTCTTAAAGGCCAATCCTAGCTGTCCTTACGGCAGCCATCTCCTGTGACATGGGACATTGCCTGGGGGCTCCAGGGAGCCCAGCAGGATAAAACACAGCCCACAAGTGGCAAGACCAGTGTCTCAGGGTGATTCCAGGCTAGAGCGAGAGAAAAGATGAGGTCTGGGATCGAGGACGCCACTTAAGGACAAGTTTGTCTCTGGGGCAATTTGTGGGGCTTTTTCCAAGTAAGCTGAATCCGGCAATAAGAAACCTCCTGTAGGGACTGTGCTGATTTAAGATTAACCACGTGAAGGGCAACCTTGGTAGAGCAGTTAATGGGAAGGAATCCAGGAGAATTTATTGCTTCAAAGATTTGATATTACATATATGGAGTTTTTAGGGTATATACCCAGGTAAAACCAAGTGTTGGTCACAGGGTTCCTGTGGCAGGCAAAGGAGTCCTGGTTTTTACTCCACGTTAAAGAGAAGGAACTAACTCCTCTTCCTTCTCTTGACTGGACTAACCACTCGATCACTGTGTGTGTGCTGAGATAATGCATGTCCACAACTGCCTTTGCTGACCTTGTTCAGGCATTCAAGCGGTGGCATCGAGGCTCTGGATCATCACGGGTGCACACGTATTGAGGGCATGCTATCTGGGGGTCTGTCCTGTTCTCCTGGGTCCTTGGCCCCAGCGTGGAGGCAGGCTCTAAGCGCTGTCTCCACATGGTCCTCAAACGCAGCTCTGAATCTCATCCCTGCATCTCACACCTGCTGACAGTTTTCACCAGCATGACTGTCACTGGAAAGCCACTGGATGTGCAAGGAGGGTCATGATGCAAGTAGCAAGGTGGAAAATCAGGATGCTTCTTAAGCCCTTGTACCTGGGATGACACTGCCCACCTCATTTCACAGCGAGGGCGGGTGATGGGGGAACATGAGGGGCATCTGCTGCAGATCAAAGCTGAAAATGCTGAATGTTGTTCCTCCACAGGTACCTAATCTTTACAGCCATCTAAACCTCTCTCCCCTCTTCCCGTTATCTTCCTGGGCATGCTACAGCTGAGAGCGGGCTCCCATGATCAGAAGAGCAGGTCATTAAGAGCCTTCTCTAATTGTCCATGTATTTCTTCACCTTTACAACCAGTGACAAATTGACTTTCACTTTATCGTCTTTTTGTGCCCCGTAGGCTCAGTCTGCCTTTAGCTGCACCTGCTGCCAGCAGTAGGTTGGCTGTGTGTGAACCAAAGCAGAATCATCACCCCAAAATGCTCAGAAATTACCTTTAAAATACCAGAAGGCCTTAAAAAAGAACATATTCAAAATGCTAATAATACATTTTGGCTTCCTTTGCTTGGCTTTCAGAGTGTGGTTACTTCAAATCTTTAGTCTCTCTGGAATCATGAAAGCCAATATGCATTTTTCATGTTTGTTTTTCTTTTAATGAAAATTGGAATTATCATTCAGTCTTATAATTCCAGCATGGGTGGCTTCAGGACAGACACCAGCTAACATGAGGCTTGCCAGGAGACAGTGACAGCTGGCGACAGCATCAAACACTTGTTCAGGCCTTTTCCTCAATACACATCTGCTTTCTGCTCAAACCAACAAGGAGGTGAGCCCCTTAATTTAAAATAAATCCTCCCAGAAGAAAGAAATCCATCTGTCTGGGAAAAGTTAGAAAATATTTTTGCATTTATTTCTTTTTTTTTTTTTAATGAATACAAACTCTAGTGAAGAAATATTCCTCTGTTTCCATTGGAAGGCAGTAACCAGCAAAAATTAATGTACACTCTCAAGGAATGCTTGGTGCAAATGGACTGAAAAGGATTCCCCACAGAATACCTCTACGTACAGGAAACAAGGTAGCTGCAGTTGGAAAAGACAGCCTGGTTATTACGAGTTTTTTTTGCATTTAATCTCCAAATTATAAATAATCAATGTGATTTACAAAATAATTTACAGAAAATGATTGGATTCATCATTGCAATAAATTACTTGATACAATGCCACCAGCGTTGAGAGACAATACAATACTTCGCACACCGTCAGCGCAAGGCGAGGTGTTTCATTTTTGCATTGGAAATGGGGGGACAGACCTGCAGCTCCTCTGGCTGGGCTGGCTCAGATTCATCCCCACCAGGGACCTCTCAGCAGCTGTGGTTCCACCAGCTTCATCTTCCCGAGAGGCCAGCACCCCGCATAGTCTGTGGTTAATGAGAGCTGCTATTGCCTTGCGCTGCCAAAAATGGCTCAGGCCTGAAGTCATGCAGGGCTCTGTGAGCTCCAGCCCTGCTGGCACCTGGAGAGGCAAGCGCTGGGCACGGGAGGGCTCTTTTCCTGGTTTCAGCCGTAAACCAAAGGTCAGATCTGCGAGGTTTCGGCACAGGCAGGCACAGAGAAACAGGGACTGCGGCAGGGAGGGAGCAGAGCAGGCGGGTGCAGACCCACGGCTGGGGCAGACCCAAGGGGCTTGGGGCATTGACAGGGTCTTTCCTTGACCTCTGTTGTTCTTCTCTGCAAGACTTGAAGCATTGTGGTTTTGAGGTTGCTGCCCTGAAACCCACTGAGGTTTGAAGGAGCCATAATGAATTCTTATCGTGTTGTGAAGACCTATAAATGTGTTATCAGCCGCTCAAAGCTGAAGGAGTGGCCCTGGACTGGACAAGTAGATTATATGGCATATCTTAGCATTAAAGCTGGGTCTGAACTGAGATCCTGGGTCACGATACTCTCAGCACTTGGGCAGTCCAAGACCGTGGTCCAGTCTGTGAGGCTCAGCTCTTCTCACCCTCACAGGTCTCTCCCCTTTGTATGTCCTTCCCCCTGCTTCCTTCCAGATAGACATCCAGTGGTCTTCTGACTGCAGAGAAGCAGTAGTGGGGCCAGTGATATTTTGGGCAGTGCTGCCCACCACCAGCCTGTACGGGGTGACCCTGTCCCATTAGCTGAAATCTGCTGGATCCCGTGGTCTCCCAACTTCCTAGTCCAAGTAGCGCGGAGGCAGGAAGTAGTGCAAGGGAAGGGTTTGGCAGTGGTTGCCTCTCTGAGCTCTGTCATGGCACGAAAGTGGTCATGGCACGAAAATAACAAAATCCCTCAAAAGGCAGAAGGATCCAAATAGTGGACAATCCTGGTGGGCCAGACTTTGCCCCGGTATAAGCTGAAGAGATTTGTTAGACCTGGCTGGGGAGGTTAATTTGCTGGAGGGGACACCATGCAAAGACCTGAGACTAGCCAACGCTGAGCAGCGGTTCTGCCAATGTTGGCTGGGAAAAACCTGTGTGCTTCACCTGCTGCGATGCTCCTGGGGGAGCTTCCATCCCCATCAACTTTGCCTGGACTGGGGACTGTCTGGGGAGCTGGCATGGTGGTGGAAGGGAAGCCCTCCATTCACACGGCACAGAGAATTGCTTGTTCGCAGGGTCTGCTGCGTGCTGAACCAACATCAAGAGGTGGGGATAGCCAGCTGCACTGTCCCCAGCCAGTCACTGCAGCCTCCCCACGGAGGGAGGCAGAAATCTGGCCCTTCTTACAAGGACTGAGGGTTTCAGTAAGGCTTCAGCCTGAGTTCTGGGACTTGGGGCTGCCCGTGGCACACGCCGTCTGTAGCTGCAGGAAGACAGCTTTTGGTGGTGGTGGACTAGTCCAGTAAGCAAGTCCATATGTTTGCACCCAAGGACCTCTGGATGGCTTATCTTTTCACAGTGACAGAGTCAGTTTGGGCTTTTCTCCCACGTGGTCTTCTAAACGAGGCCAGCTGTTCTGCAGATTGCTAGATGACCTCCTGTTTTGTGATCGCGGGTTGCGGGATGGAGGTGGGCTGTTTTGCCACGGTTGCAATGGCTCCGGGCAGCAGCTTGTATTGCTCTGGTCCTGAGCCCGCAGGTGGAGATGGCTGTGGAGTTTCTGGAGTAGCTACAGAGAGAGAAACCAAATTAGAAGAGGGCCTTATGGACCTGACAGCACTGGCATCTGTCCTCAGACATGTGAGGTTCAGGTGTAAGCAAGGCAGAGGCTCTGTGGCAAAACCACAGCTCCCAGTGGCTTGTGTGTTTGCTGCAATGCAGCCTGGACGCACAGGCACGGTTAGATGCCCTGGAGGAACCACAATAACAAACATTGAATGAGGGGAGCTGCTGGCATTTGACCTGTACTGGCCACTTTTTTTGTCAGCTGAGGTCATCTCAGCCCAAATTCCCAAGTAGTGGCCCCATGTGGTGGCCCTGTGTGGTGGACCAGATTCTCCTGTGCTTTTGCAGAGGGCAAAGTGAAGTGTGTCCGAACCATTCAAGGGAACAGGAGCCTTCCCACTGATTTCAGTAGGCACTGGATGGGATCATTCATCCCTTAAGGGCTATGTAAATGTTACAGTCTGCCAGGGAACATCTTGTTGAATCAGTTAGTCTAGCCTAATCTAATCTAACCCACCTCTCTGTTTGTCTTTCCCTCCTTTCTGCATAGGCATTTCTCACACACTCATTATCAGAGACTCTGTCTTGCATGGAAATTTCCTTGCGAGGTAGAAACTACCTCCACAGGCACACTGGAAAGGTCTCAGTGTCTCCTGGGAGCTCTCTGTCTCTCTGGTGATACTCACACATCTGCCCGTTGTGCATCTGAGGAGGCATTGTGTTGGCCACAATGACGTTTGTTCCCAGGTTCTCCTGGATGAGATGAGGGTGCAGGGGGTGGTGAGCATGCGGCGTCTCACTTGAGGAGCCTAAAAACGTGCATGTGACATTAGTTGCCGTGATGACAGAGGATACAGTTCAGATGGGCAGACCCACTGCACCAAAATGTCGCAGGCTTTGTGCATGATCAGCTTGTGCACCTGTGATTGGAGCACACCCTTCCCATTTTCCTCCATGGATGCCTTGGGCTCACTAACCCCTGTCTGCTGCCTGCATTTCCTCTTTTACAGGATTATATTTGTCACCTCCTGAGTCACACCCCCACGTAAAGAATAGCACAGTGTCAGCTTCTCTTTTTGTTTTGTCACAGTAGAAAATCTGGGACGCTCTTTCAACCTGAGCTTTCAGACTCTTTTGTTTTGATGACTCCCTCCTGACACAGAGGAGGATTAATGAAATGGCTGGCTGGTAGGAGTTTGGGGGTTGCATGGCAAAGCTTTGTCTACGTGCAGAGGCCTGGGGACGCCTCTCCGTAAACAGATGCACAGCTAATGCATCTCTTTAGGTGTGCAGAAATAGAAGACCCTTTGATACCACTGCCAGTGATAGGGGGAGATGGTTTTGTGTGAGAGAAGGGCTGACTTGTGTACAGGCTGTCTCCACCGTTTTCAGGTAGGAAACAATGGCTATGGAGATTCTCAAGGGGACGGTGATCAGGGATCGCTGGGAGGCCTCTTGTAGGACCCTCAAATACTCACCTCCCAACAGCATCTCCTGCAGCAGGTTGTCAATCTTAGCCATGCCAAAGAGCTTGACAAACTGGATCTGCTCTATCATCTGCCAGGTGATGCTCTGCAGCACAGGCAGCAGCAGCAGCAGCTCCCCGAAGCGGCCCCGTGAGTCGTATTGCCGGTCGTTGATGTAGTCCTCCAGGCTGACCTGCACCTGGTACCGCATCCGCTTGATCTTGGAGGGGTCACTCAGTCCTTTGGCATCTGAAACAAGCCACAGAGCAAACTATCCAGGCTGCTTCCCTGGGAGCTGCCCTTGAATAACAGCATGACGTCTGGGTGCAGGCTGAGGTGAGGTGTCTCTGATTCTCTATTGTCTGCCATAAGGGATGCTTTTTCTCTTCTTAGGCTGACTTCTCCCCTCCCTCTAAGAAGAGTTTGACACAGAGAGGAGACCAGGCAGCATTTCCACAACTCAGGACCAGTATTAGTCAGCGTAACCCAGACTAGTCCCCTCTGATGGTAACCCTCACCGAGCTGGAGCATACCTGGGTCAAAGAAGATGATGGCTTTCAAGCAGGCATATTCATTATCATCTATCTGCAGCTCCTGGAAGGGGAGGACCAGCTCGTCTAGGATGCGGATGGCCACACGGTTCACCTCCACCAGTTCAGGGCAGTTCCGCGGGATGATGTGATCATTCCCTTTGGACAAGCAGCATAGAGACCATTGCCTTGTCATTGCTCAAGACTTATCAAGGGTGGCAAGGAGTTGAAAACCCAGGTAATCAATGCTGAGATAATTTTGAGGGTGGAGGACTTAAGTTCCTCCTTCTGCCCCTTCCGTGGCTCAGCCCGCCAGAAATGCTGATCTGTGTTGCCAGAGCAGCCTCTCCTTACCCAGAAGTCGCTCAAGCCAGGAAAAGCTGACTGAGGAGCGAGAACCTTTTTCTGAATCACACCACAGCCTGCTTACACAAACCTGGGGGGGCAATGTGAATGTTCACAGTCCCCCAACTTTGCCACATGTTGTGGCCTTGATGTGAATGTCAGGCAGGCCTAGCTGCACCCAAAGGTTGTGCTAGACTTGCTAAAATACAGAAGAGGTCAAGCGACCCCCCCTGCAAAAATGATGCCCACAAACACTGAGCCACCCTCTCCTTCACCCCAGCCGAGAAGCCTCGCAGAAGCAGCCTGGGAGCAGAAGTGCGCTCTTTACCTAGCAGCAAGACATCCTTGAACACCATGGACCGCTTGGCAGCTCCCAGTAACAGATGTTCCCCTGCATGTGCTCGCAGCAGTGCTACCTGCAAGGGCAGGGAAAGGTTATTTGGGAGATGCAGAGACAAAGACAAGGCTGTGATTTCAGGTAAGTAAGAGGGAAAGTCCAGCATTTCTGTAGTGCACTCAAGGATGGGGAGTGGGAGTCCCCCTCCATTCACAGTCAGTGAAAGAGGTAAAAAAATGGTTTACTCCTGTGCATAAGCAGCTATAAATCCAGCAGAACCAGTAGACAGCACCTGAAACATCCCATACTCATGGCACATGTCATGAGCAAGACCGTGCTAGGCTGTCCCAGGACCTCATGTCAGGGGTGGGGCATGTCACAGTGGGCCGCTTGCAGACAAGGCAGCTCCTACCAAGTGCAGACCCAGGGACCACGCTCCCGCCTGGGAAGTGGGGAGAAGTGTGATCCACTGCTGTGGACAGTTGCTGTCCCTCTGGGCTGTGCCCACCTCCCACTGAAATCACGCTCGTGGGGACCCACATCCACCCGGCTGGTGGGGTCACCCTCTGGACATTCCTTCCTTCCTCAGCAATGGGCGTTTGGGCCAGTGAAGCCAAAAGGATGTTTTTCTGCCCTGACGTTAATGATTGAAGTGTTTCATTTTACACCCTCCAGTGGCTCCTGAGAATGTTCTGAATCTTTTGCCCTCCTTCAGTTAAAAATTTCAGAGATTTAGGCAGAAACAGAAGTTAACGATTGGACAGCCTGACACCAAGGCTTCTTAATGTCCAGCCAGGAGCCTCTGCTGGAGAAAACAATCATTAAACATTAATGGAGAGATTCTGAAAAGTGTGTCCTGATGGGAATGGTCCCATTTTCCAGTGTATTATCCCTCAGCATCTGACAAAGCCAAGAGAAGTCCTACCCTAACAAAAATGCTAGGAGAATGTGTCACCTGTAGAAGAGAGCTCTGGTTAGAAAAGATGCTGATGTCTGAGAGAGGGATTTTTTTTTTTGCAGAGAGTGAAAAAGTTATGCAGAATAAACAGAGTGGAGGTCCTTGCAAAAAGATTACGCACACATGATGCTGGGGAAGCTTTATCTAGATGCCAAAATCTACCCTCTCTCTATCACTATCCAAACATGGGTGGATGTGTTAGCCAAGCTGCTTGTAATTACCAGAGCTGCACAAAAGTGAGCTTTCCTATCTGACAAAACTTTGAGAAGGATGGAAAAACTGTGAGTCCCAAGGGCAAGCAAAGCCCTCATGCAGAAATTTCCAGCCTAATGCAAATTCAAGAAAGCTCAGTTTGGAACCAGCATTTTTTTTCCCCATAGAATTTGCTTGTTTGAGCAGGGTTAAAGTAAATTACTTCAACAAGGCAAAACAATCTCACTTGCTGTTAGTTCTTGCAGTGATCAACCTGAGATACATCATTCCATTGTGAACCAGGATAAATATAAAAGTTGTAACACAACAAAGTAGAACTTTAACTTTGAAATTAAACGGCTTTGCCCCACCAAACCCAGTACTTTGACATTTTGGTGCAGAGGAAGAATGAGGGGTTAGGTATGACCTTTCCTATAAAAATGCTGGCAGAGATGATTCATTCTCAGGCAACATTTTAACGGCAATGTAACAGCATTTCCCAACATTGAATGTTCCCCGCTGGACCTGTCTTGACTGGCTCTCATGCCCTTTGGGCAGCTGGCTTGCAGTTTGGTTCATTCCTGCTCCCTGACATTTCTGTCCTTCTTCCTGCGCTCCCCTGAGTGTCTGCTGCCTCTGTTCTCACATCGTCCTTTGAAAGCACGGATGTCCTCAGTTGATTAGTTTTAATGCAGCACAGTCTTTCCTCTCAAGCCCTTTGGGAGAGATTGGGAACTGCTCGTTATTGGGGATGGCTGATCGTAACAGCAGACCTGTTTCAGTCAAGACGAGCCTGCGGAGCATGCTGAGAGCAGCCGCTCCCCTGTGGGACAGCCAGGTTCAGACAATGTCATCTTTAGGTTTTGTTTTCTTCTTTGAAAAATTTTGCAGCCCTGCAACTGTAAAATGAGCTCACATGGAAATTGCTGTAGTTTGCAGAGCTGTTAACCAGGTTTACTGCCTCTGTTCCAAATGGCACAGGGATGCGGTGGGTTGTGCTGAGCTGCCCTGAGCCTCTGCTGGCCTGCAGCCTGTTTGCTGTGTAAATGTCACTTGCCACTGGAGTCCATTTTGGTTTTCATAATTTTTGAGTTGTATTTGCCTTAGGAGTTGAAAAGATTTCTTACCATTTTAAGCAATTTAGCACTTGCACACAATAGAAAAGAGGGAAATATACTCCTTTGTTAACAGCACTGAATTCCTTGGGGTTCTGTGCTGCTGGTTGGTTACTGAAGAGCTCGGATTTAGGGGGTTTTGATCTGCTGGATACTCTCACTTTCTGGATATCCTTTTTCTTCATGATATAAAAATTACCTCTAGGTCAATAGGGCTGGAGACTGATCCTAGCTGAAGAGAACACACCCTGGTTTTGTGACTGTGCACTGGGCAGGTTGGAAATACCTTCCTACCTGTGACAGGACCTGTACTGGCCACTGCTAGAAGTGCTATACCCTGCCAGAAGTGCAGTCCCTTCCCCTTGGAGCCTCCCCACCATGCACACATGCTGTTCAAGGCTGGGCACCCATCATGTCCTGCAATATTTGCAGCAGACTTCTGAAATGTAGACTTACACAGGAGACATCTCCTTGTATCTCTTTGAGGCTGCCTGATACCCTGCAGTATAGTTTTACAGAGGATTTCAAACCCACTGTGTTTATCTTGGTTATGGAATCAGCACGTGACATTTTAGTAATTTGTGTTAAATGCAAATATATTTCTGGTTTTTAACTCTGAAGAGAGATTTTCTAATTACCTTGTGAGCAAACTAGTGTTTAGTTTCAATAATTCCGCACCAGGAGAATGGATACAAACGTATGTCTGGGCAAGAAGCGGAAAGGAAGATAGACAGGCAGATTGAGCAGACTTTAGGCTAGAAATCTGTCCCACTAAGTCTAATTACCCTAAGCATTTGTGTAGCACTTTAGGTTTTCAAAGTGCTGCACGAGCTATAATTAATAAATAATTGACTGATAGACCCACGCAAAATGCGCACCTGATTATGTATCTAATTTGAGCTCAGTGTTATCGTGATTGTGCTCATCGACTGATTAGCTGCACATGCAAATGGCCTGTGCTGGCATTGTATGGATGCCGTTCCAAATCAGCTGCAGCAGTCAGGATAACAGAGCGAACAATGCACATTTTCCTTGAAGGTCTCAGCTGCCTGGCTCTCCTTCGACTCCCCACTGCCTTCTCCAGGGCAGAGCGAGGTGGGGTGGAAGTGGGGGACTTGCCTGGTCATCCAGGGGCAGCTCGCAGAAGGCAGGGATGTACTTGGCCCACTCCACCAGCACCAGCAGCTGCTGCTTCATGGATTCACACACATCAGAGATGTTGGCAATCTTCTTCCCTCGGATGTCTCCATTCATCACAGGAACCGGGGATGATATCTGGAAGGAGAGAAGAGATCCTTCAGCTGTCAGTGCCACAGAGGAAACAGGAAAATCCCTAGCCCATGGGTTGTGCTGATGTAGGCTCCAGCATCAACGATAACTTTTTTCTGTTGCGTACCCAACCCATAGAATATGTGGCCCAGCACAATTCATTTAAATTGGGATCAACTTGAGGATCTGTGAACTTGAAATGCTTCACAGCTGAGGCTTTGAATCATCTTGGTAAACTGTCATGTCTTGAATAGACTGGAAAGCATGGAAGAAATGTTTGTAAAGCCAAGATCTTCTTTCCATTGAACAAATATCCAGGAGGGAACAGATGGGCTCATGTAGCAGTCACCAGTAGCAAAGATACGTCCACCCAGTGCTGCTGCACAAACTACTTGGTCCCACCAAGGGGCAGAGAACTGCTTCCCCTTCCACCCTGCTCCAGAGCCAGTGCTTGGCCAGACCTGCCTTGTCTTTTGACAGGAGACATGCAGGTTCTCCTCCTTCTGCTTGAGTCAGCATGGGCACAAGAAGTCTCTGCTGAAGGTAGCTTTCCAGGTCTGACACTGCTTTCTGTCAGCACCAGGTCATTAATATTTGATATTACCCAGTGTGAAATGCTAAAGACGGACTTTAAAGACAACAACCTCCCACCTCCCCCCAGCTTTTAGGGCCTTTTAGACGAAACTGCACATGTGTGAACATGCCCACAACACAGGTCGCATTTTTTGCATGGCTAATTATTTGTGATTGCAAAGGCAAATGGGGCCATTTAATTTGCAAAGGACAAGCCTGACAGCTCTGCAAGTACCGTCACACAGAGCTGGAAAGAACATCTCTCCCAAACCAGGCACCCAACCTCCTGCCCAGTTCTCATGCATAGCTGCTCACCCAGCTCATCTAAAAATTTGCCCTTAGTCACTACCTGATCCTCATGCTTCTGTAAGCGATTAACTCAACCCCATCGCTGCCCTCCGCCTGCCCTCTCTGCTCTCGTACAACATCAGCTCTTCCTGTCCTGTTCCTGACAGCACTTTCAGCTCAGACCCTGCCAGCCTCACCACGGAAATGGAATTCAAATGTCACCTGCATTTTTTTTTTTCAGGTTGCATTACCTGGAAGCTTTCCAGCCCTCAGGCTATTATTGAGTAAATAAGATTGTCAAAATCTCACCATGTATTACCCTAATCAGAGAGCCCGGAAGGCTTAGCAAATAAATAAAGACCTCTGAGTGAGTGACCCAAGATCTTGGAGAAAGCAGCTCCTCAGCAGTATCTTGTTCTAATTAGCTAGGCACATAAAAGTTACCAATTACCATGCTGGAGCCTGCCTTGTTAATGAGTCTCTCTGTGCTCTGTGGGAGAGCAGGAGCTCCCCTGGATTTGCCGATGGTTGTAGTTTTTATCAGCAGACCCTACGCCAGACTTACACATGATGCCACTGCAGGACTCAGAGTCCCGGAAATGTCCTTGCCTTGTAGATCTGGTGACTTGAGACCCCATTATCTCACGCCTCTGGGAGCACCATTAATATTATTTTTATAGGGGATATATTACGGCCTTCGTAGGACAAGGTGAAATGTGGGATGAGCTTGGATATGCTTCTTGTGTACGGCATTGGCCCGTAGCCCTTCTGGCATATCCCCTCCTCGGGGAAGTGGATCTTACAGCCTGAGCCCTAGCATGGAGCCCAGAGCACGGCACGTCCTGTCCCTGAGCATCTCCCTGGCCAGTCTTCAGGGTAACGTGAGCCTTGAAGCAAGGAAGAACATGAACTGTCAACTTGAATCCCTCTTCATTGTCCCCAGGACAAGGAGTGCTCCTCTCCCCAGCTCCCGTCAAGAGTGGCAGCTCTTGCCTCCAGCACAGCCCCATCCTCATCACTTGTTCTCACAGACAAACCCTCCCCACAGCCTGTGCGCTCCCGTCCCATCCTGTGTTCTCCCAGACAGTGCTAAGCTGATGTACACACATCCAGGTTCATAAATCAGAGTCATCTTTTCAGGTGAACGCTCTGGGAAATAAGTCCTGACAGTATGCTTGTGGAAATGGGGAATTTCAAGCAGCCACTGGAAAGAATATCTGCATCAAACAAGCATGAAACGGATTCCTTGGGAAACTGTCCAGGAAGCCAGAACCTGAAGTTCCTAACAGCTGATGGCAAAGGGAGGCTGCTCGTGCGAGGCCAGCCCCTTGGCTGGCTTAGGCAGCCTTGGATTTCAAGGATTCTACCCCATTTTCTTCCAGCAGGTTCCCCAACCTTCATGTGTCCCATCAAAGCACAACGGATTATTGCATATTATTACAACTGAGGTCTGGACCAAGGAACGTTAAAAGGATGGTTTCAGGTAACAAATGCCTTTGCAAAAACAGTGGTGAGTTGGCAGATAAGTTACTTAGAAAAGAGGTGGTAATTTGAACGCTCAGCTATTAAATAGTCAGCTGGCTGTACTGGCCAGAGAGTGCTGGATGGTTTTGTATTTGCCAGAGGAAAAAGGAGAGGTACCTGTTGCGCCAGGACTTCTGCCTGCAGTAAGATGTTGATGGAGGGCAAGCTGCTGTCTTCATAACTTGATCTCCGGGTGCTGATTCGGTCCCGTTCATTTTGTACGGCTGCAAGAGAGTATTTTGGCTGAGCTGCAGGTCCTTCATGGCAACGCATACCGAAAACTAGCAGAGACTTTTGGTATGCCCCTTTGCAGTGCTCTGGAGCACTTCCTTAGCTGCAGTTCCCCAGCTTCCCTGCCTGGCAGGGCGAAGGTGCAGCTAAGCTGTGTCTGGTTTGTGACGGGATGTGTGCGAGAGCTGACTACATCTGCTGGTTCTGTTTTCACATCCACTTTATTAGGCTTTCCGGGGATGGGGTCGTTTCAGAGCCCAGGCACCTGGTTCAAAGCCTGTACAGTTCAATGGGAGAGTTTCTTTTCAAAGGATCTGGCTCTGAGGTTTTTTATTTCAAGATATGAGGTCTGAAACAGTGGCCATGCTCATGCATGCAGCCCAAAGCTTGTGTGTGAAAAGGAGGAGTCGTGGCTTCTTTGTCTGTCTACATGACTTCTCTGAGCTCTGTTTGGGAAGCTCTTGCACCACGTTGGTGCAGTTAGAAAACTTCCATCTAAGCTACAATAAGGAAGGAAGTGCAGAACAGCTCCTACTTATCTGTCCAGAGCAACAGAGCTCTCTTATACCTTACTGTACAGACAGTCTCAGGACAGGTTTGACCCCAGTGTGCCTCCCTGCTTGGTCTAGCCTTGAGGACCTGGGCTTTCAGTCTAGAGGTGGCAGCAGCCAGAGCAGAAGCAGCAGTGCTGAAGGGAAAGATTTGCCTCTCTTTCTGCCACGAGGCCGTGGGCTGGCCGTAACTCACCATGGCCACGCCAGTCGAAGCCATCTGCTCAAATAAGGTATTGATCGATGGCAGGGGAAACAGAACCGTCCCTGCCTTAGGCTGGTGGCTCTCTGGATTGATACGTTCTCCACGTATAAATCCACCTGATAAAAAGCAATAATGAGGCTGGGCCAGAGAAAAGCCCTGCAGTCAGCGGCTGTAAATGGGAGCTCTCAAGGTTATGCTGCTTGTTATCAGTAGCAGGCCCCCGAGTTCAGTCACGCCATGATGTTTTCCAAATGTTTGCTCAGTATTAGCTGGTCATGCACCTAATGTAACTTTTATTGAATATTAACAGACAGCAGCAAAGCTCTGGGCATGGGATGAACAGGCACTGCGGGGAGAGGAGGATTCCTATGTTCTTCAGGGAAAGTCAAGCCAAGTTCCTTGCAGTATCTCATCCCTTTTAACTGGGAAGAAATGTTCCTGCTGAGTGGTGTTCTTGCAGGCTGGTGTTCCTGGGGAAGCCACCCAGGTACCGCTGGTACTTCCCTGTTGTCTCCAAGGACCCCTTTTCTCCTAAGTTTCTGCTCGAGGGAGTCTGGACTGGGCAGGGTGGGGAAAGCGTTTAATTTCTCTACATGGAACAACAAAGCCAAATGCCTCCCGGTTGTCCCTTTGCAGATATCAATGGGACGAGCTCTGTGAGGTGTCAGGCAGCTCCTCTGGGCTGCTGCTGGCAGTTTATCCCTCCACCAAAAGGGCCACCAGCAGGACCACAGCAGGCCCAGGTTTCCTTGCACTGTGAATACTCCTGAGGACAAGCAGGGCTCAGCAAGGGGTGAGTCCTGTCCCATCGTGTCTGAGTCATGGGGCCCTGGATGGGCTGCAGAGGCAGAGCAGCAGGGAAGTTGGTGAGGTGAGCCTGGGCCACGCTGCAGGCTGGATATCTTTACTCGTTTCATCTGGAGTTAAATAGCCAAAATGCTTCACCTTGCTCTGGGTCCTTTCTGCTGTGGCTGATGGGTCAGATAAAACTAAGGTCTCTGCAGAGGATCAGCAAGAACCTCTATGCACATTAGGGAAAAAAGGGGCAAAATGGAAGCTGGACCTTTGCTGGACTCACCCGTCCAGCTGTGGATTTTGTGGTGACTCTGGGGCAACAGCACTTACAGCAGTTTTCCCAAAGTGTTTCCATATCGCCAGGCCTTCTTTGAAGTTTGTGCTTCTCGCTGATGTTGAGAAGCATTCCCAAACTGCTCGGATGCCCTGGCCATGTGGGAGCAAAGGTGATGTGTGTGTTACTGTGAGCAAGGGTGAGCTGGAGAGGCCCAGGTGTGATCTGTGTGTACAAGCACGGGCAGTTCTGAGACATAAGCCTGGCCCTGCGGCACTCTCGTGGGCTGGCATTTTGAGAGGTGCCCTGAGAAGGGGCCCTAAAATTGAATTTGGGAGCACGCAGTGCCCCCATGCCTTGCCCTCAATTGTTGGGATGATGGCTGCTTGCAAGGACTTCACGTGGGTGGGAGTGGGCAGGCTGGGCACATGCAAGGTGAGGTCTCCAGACTCTCCCTACAGCCCCTGTGATGGGGTCTGGGTCTGCGCACAGGAGAGCGCTGTGGAGGGAAGACAGGGCTAAGCTCGCTGGGCGAGCGTGTACACGGCAGGGACTGGCCTTGGGCTGCAAGGGCTTCCCCAGACACAGACAGCCAGCGTGCCTGCTGCTGGGGGGAGTGCGGGGAAGCCACGTCGTCACCCACCTTCCTTCTTCATTCCTGCTCGGAAGCACTTCTTAAGCCTGCAGTATCGGCACTGATTTCTTTTGTCTTTGTCTACCACACACTGCCTGTTAAACCTGGGGAGAAAGAGAGGTGTGAGGAGCAGCAAGACTGAGCCTGAAGGGTCAAGACAGAGCCCCAAGGTCCAGGATATGCTCAGAGCAGGTTCCCAGAGGCTCGCCCTGAGAAAGAAGCCCCAGTCTGTGCCATTTCCACACTTACTTTAACCTTTGCACTGAACCTTTGCAGACCTTTGCACTGAACATCTCAGCTCCCTGCTCTACCTCTGGGTGTTAAATAAGGATGGGCTGGAGCTGGCAGTCACGTGCAGGAGCTCAGGCTGCTGGTCTTACGTGCTAACCAGTAGGCATAGGATGCTCATGATGGACTAACAAGCCCCAGTGAAGGTAAAAGTGTGAGCCAGGAGGGTCAGAGCCAACTTGGTAACCTCTGTAAGTTAGATGCCAGTTAGAAGGGAGGAGGAATGTATTTATTCTGAATTTAAAAAAAAAAAAGAGTAGAAGGTTTAAGAAGTAAGTTTAAGAAGTGGGTTTAAGTCCCTGCATCTCTCCAGAGCTGTGTCTGGGATCCAGGCTGGTTGGTTCTGATCTCTGGACAGCGTCGCTGGTGTGCAAACAGCTCTGCAGCCACCTCTGCTTGGGAGAGCACTTGGGAAGCAACCAGCTCCTTCCCTCCACGCTTGTATCCCCAAATCCATCGCACATGGCGGGGCAAACACCGATTTCCCATGTGTATGGCTCTTGCATGCAGCACGAGCCTGGGAGCCATTTGCAGCATGAATTTCACTTGCAAATTTGCTCCAATTTACTGCTGATTGATCAAGCTTGCGAAGTAAAGACACAGGCGTACAGAGCTCGGAAAGGGCTCCCAGCCATGCCCGGTTCTGTAGCTTTTGAAAAGGCTTGTTTCTACTGTACTTTTTAAATCCCCAAGCTAAGATTTCCCCAAATGGATGCCTGAAAGCAGCTTTTTAAGCATTTCTATAGCCCTAGTCTCCAAAGAACTGGGCACCTTGGCTTTTCCCACTGGAGCTGCGGGGAGGGGGCTCCCTGGGCAGCCAGCCTCTATAACCCTGGGGTGCAAGCGATAATGTGGTTCACGTGCGCTCATAAACCTGGGGCTTCTTTTTGTCACTCAGATTTTAGAGTCATTTTGCTGTTCACTCCCTCCAAGTGGCTTTTAGGCCCTCAGGAGTAACTCACGCAAAAAGCCTGAGTTATGTACATGGCCTGCGCTGAGGATTCCGCGATTTCCCCTGCAATTTTCTATATGTTGGTTGCTCAGAGCAGGGAGCAGGAAGGTCACAGCCGCTGATGGCATGGGAGAGCCGTGGGCTACCACCAGTGACACACGATGCAGTGCATGAGTTGCAGGAGCAACATGAGTGCCTCATCCTCAGAGATGTGCACACTACACTGCCCAGCTCGTTGCCTCTTAGATGTTCTTTTATCATGTAACAGGCAGTGACAGCATTTTAGGCAGATGGCAGACACACTTCCATCCTGTGGTGGGGAAGGGATGGGAGGCCACTGAAGTGCCCCCTGGGAGTGAGCGGGGTTTGCGCTGCCCTCAGCACAGAGCAGCAAAGTGCTCAGCCCCTGTAATGGGGCTTCTTCCTTGGCACCACCTTGCTTGCTGGCCACATCCACGGTTGGCCACATCCATTTGCAAAGAACACATGTTTGGCCCCCAAAGAACAGGGTAAGACCTCCCAAGGTCTTTCCCCAGTGATCACTGGAGGGCAATCCCAGAGTGAGGGCTGTCTCTGGCCCTTCCCAGCTGGAGGGTGAGGTCAGAGAAGGCGATGGAGGATGCAGGGAGGATGAAGAGGATGAAGGACCATGCTGCTGCGCTCTGAGGGCTTTGCCGTTCAGCTCCTGGGGACTGTTTAGTCTCAGCCACATGAATCTGTCCCCTCTGTCCTTACCTGCAGGAGTACATGTGGTTCTTCCGGACGCTCCTCCTGAAGAAGCCTTTGCAGCCATCGCAGCTGGAAGCCCCGTAATGCTTCCCTGTGGCGCGGTCCCCACAGATGGCACACAGCGCGCTCACCCCGATGCTGTTGGAAGAGTTGAGGTTGGCTGCCTCTGATGGAGACGTGTCTGCTTGGGGAAGGACACAAGAAGAAGACAGTGAGACAGACAACCAGCATTTTCTAACTCAGTTTCCAGTGAGAGACTTGATTTCTGGTGGAACCAGGCAGCTGAAACCAGGCTGTGCAACAGGAGCCAGTCAGAGAGGTGCGTAAGGAGTGGTGAGTGCTCTGAGTGTCTTAAGTCATTGCACTTTGAGTGTACAAAAGCCCCCCGTGTGCTAGGGTGAGACAGCCCTTCCTAAAGGCCTGACTCCACCAATGCCTTCAGACTAAGCAGAAATCCATTTGCAGGAGTCACAGAGCAGAGCCAAAATTCCTCGGGGATTTTGCTTTGGGCTGCAGTAGCACAGCCAGAGAAAAAGCTGCCCCAGAGTTAAAGCTGAGGTATTATAGCGCAGAGTGAGCTGCTGATTTATTAGAGAGGTCTTGGTGTTACAGCACCAAAAAAGCCCAAGACAGCCCTGAGCAGATGCTGTTAGAGAAACAAGGTGACCAGCTCCCTTTGCTGGAGAGCTTCTCTACCAGGCGTGGAGCTCCAGCCTGCATGACGGCTTCTTCAGAACAAGACTTTAAGTGCATAACAAACTCAAATGACTTTATCTGGAAACCTCATGTGGGTAAACACCGCCCATGCAAGGAAGAACTGATCAAGCTAACACAGAAATAGAGGGTGACGCCATAGCGTGAAGGTATCTTCCAGAGTCTGGTAGCACCACAGCAGAGATTGATGTGTCTTACAGTCTTTACAGACCAAGGAGGGCTGCCACTTGAAGGGGTTTTTTGGGGAGGATGGGGAATTGCAGCAGCCTCTGTAGGAAAGGACATCTGAAAGACTCAAAACCATACAAGCCCTACAGTAAAACCCCTCCAGCAAGCCAAACAAACCTGAAGGCTGAAGGGATCAGCCCTTTATTCAGTTGATCTAATTGTCCCCTCCCATGCACATTTTCCGGTATCAGCACAGGCACATTGCCCTGCTTCAGTGGAAATCCCTGTTGCAAATGATACCCAGGATCTACAAAGCCATAGAAACCTGCTGGGATTTTAATACCCACGTCTGCTGGTCTCTGAGTCTGGCAGGGATGCAGTTAACTCCTGCCCCAGGAGGGCCACAGCTGCTCCCACTTGGCACACAGCAGAAAGGGGGCTGGGTGCTGTAAAAAGGCTGGTCCCAACAGGGTTGTCTTTGCTAGCTGGAGCGTGGGTGCTGGGGGAGGCCAAGGCAGTGCTGCCTGGGGCAGGGCTACCATTTTAGCATTTATTTTGCAGAGAAAGGGATGTCGCAGCAGGTGCTGCACAGCCTTCTCAGGCCATTCCTTTTTATGAGTAACCTGGAGTGGATTCCGTGATCCCTGGCAGTGAGCTGGCACGTGGGGAAATCTCCAGCCAGCCCTTTCCCCGGCTCTGGCAGGAGCTTTCATTTCCCTGCCTGTTTTTGTTCTTTCTAATTCCTTCTGTCCCTCCTATATTTCTTTCCCAGGTTGGTTTGCTGCCTCTCTGCGTCCTTGCCTGGCACACCCTGCATTTCCGTGCGTGCGAAGCTCTTCTCTCCGCTCCCAAAGCCCTGACCTCCTCCCAGACCTGCTCTGGCTGTCTCTCATCCCTGTGAGCTGCTTGCCTCCGAAAACCTCCTTCCCCTGAATGCATCCTGAGGGCTTGGCTAGATGAAGGTAGTTCCAGAAGAAAAGTTGGATTTCCAGGTTCAGCTAAACATAGGACTTGCATGAGAGAGGAAGAGATGATCTGCCTGTAATCACATTACTTGTGTATCTGTGACAGCCCAGATAAATTCCCTTTTTAGTAGTATATCGTGCTGTAATCAGATGAACACAGAACAGAAAAAACTGGCATTGTTATCAAAGAAATGACATGATCTTAGTCTAATAGCCCACTGACAATTAAATTATTGCCTGATGGATAATTTTCTGATTAAGTTTATTTTGTAGTGCCAGAAAGGTGTGCTTCTGGCTGCTGCAGTGAAGTGAGTTTAATGAGATTGATTTAGAGTTAAGGTAAATGGAGGAAATAAAAAAATCTGACTTTGGAAACCTCACAGCTGAGACTGATGTCAGGACAGGAGCTCTGTGAGAGGTCCCCAAGCCTGGCTGAACGTGGGATGTATTTGGTCTGTGGCAGTGGCAAACCTGGTCACTGCTGAGCAGCCACCTCTGGGCTGGAGCTGCGGAGCTGTGCGGGGCAGGGGCCGAGCTCTCCTGCAGTCCTTGGCCAGAAAAAGAGGCAGGGGTTTTGCTGGCAGAGCTGCGGGCAGTTGCTGGAGTGTCCTGGTCTGGAGGTGGGCAGAGGAAGAGGAGAGGTGTTGGTGCTGCCTGCCCCAGCTGACTCATCCACCTCTGGGGTGTATTTTGTATCGTGCCTGATCTCATCATATAAAATTATTGTGTTCCTCTGCCCCGTGGAGCCCTCGGTCTAGGGGGGCCAAGTCTCAGCCCCTCATGCAGGGGCTTCTGCGTGCTGGGTGGGAGAGGGGCATGGACGGGGAGCAAGACCTGGGCTTGTCCCAGAGGGTCCGGATAGGCATCAGCAGAGCTGAAGGCGGCTGCTCTCAGCCCTGAGACCCCTGGTTGGGTAGGAGCAGCCCCAGAGAGTGGAGAAGGGGCTGAGATCAGTGTGGCGGGGAGCTATTGCACAGCAGAGCCACTTTGGTTTGACGGTGTCACGTCTGTGATAGAGCAGAGCTATAACCTGGAGAAGACGCGCACAGGCTGTGAGGGGAGAGCCCACGCTGCTGGCACAGCCCTCCCGGGACAGGGGCACCCCGGCAGCCTCGGTGACGCAGCAGGCAGGAGGAAAGGGCTTGGGGGGTCATTTCTGCAGCGTGCTTCGTTTAGTCATTAACCTCGTATTTAGAGAGACTTTAGGGGGGGACTTGGAGAGGAATCTCCTATTATCTCTGAGCATTTAATCACCAGGACTCCTTGGTTCCCAAATGGGTGGGCCAGCATTGCAAATCATGGTGGGTTAAGTGTGATCCCACCCTCCTGAGGGGCCGGGAACACTTGTCTGTCCCTGCTGGGTCCCCTCACCCCTCGAGCCTCCTGGCCCTGCAGCGCTCCCGGGGAAGGGGATCCCACCCTGCACCCCAGCACTGTGTGGGGAAGGGCTGTGGCCTCGGGGCAGCTGCGGGGCCAGAGGCTGAGTCACTTCTCGTAGTGATTTCCACCCTTGCTAGGTGCTAAATGGCTTTCTGCTCTGGGAAAATCTGGGGTGGGACTGGTGCTCTGCTCTGGAGCCATGGGCTCCGTGCTCTGTCCGGTGAGCTGCCCGCAGCATTTCACTCGGAAGCTTTCGGCTGGTCTTTTCTTTTGGTTGGGGTCTGGGGGTGGTGAGACCCGCCCTGTGCTCAGCCCCAGTCCCTGGGCTGAATGTCCAGTGGGGACCTCATTGCACCCAGCTCCCGCTGTGTGCCCGACCCCGAGGTGTCTGGGCTGCAGGGCACCGTCCCACCTCCGCCAAGCAGTGTTGCTCCGCCACCCCAATTTCTCCCCAGGAGAAGCAGAAACCCACCAGTGAGCTGCTGGGACCCCCCTCCCGGCTGACACCCCCATGCCCCAGCCCTCCCCGGCAGCATTTTGGCAGCTGCCCCGGGGTCTTGTCCTCCTGCAGCCCCCGGCTCATCCCGCCGCTGTGGAGGGGAGAAGACAGAGGGGACTTACCGTTGCCCATGGCCAGCACCTGCATGTTCTCAAACTCCAGAGTGGTATACGCCGGGTCTAGCGCTGCGCTATAATCTGCCATCTCCATGTCTATTAGGGCTTTGGAAAGGCGCATTATCATCAGCAAACACGGGCCAGATTGTTCCGATTCCCTTGTCCCAGGCTATTGGCCCTTCTGTCTCTCTCTGCCTTCGCTGCGTCCCCTATCTGTTGTCTTTTATTTCAAATATTTCTCTGAAAGGATTTGCTGAGCCTCAAGGCCTATACTCCCCAGAGGGGTGGAGGCAGGAGGCAGGGGGTTAATCTTTAATCATTTCACCCACTGCCTAGCACTGCTAAGCTGGTTTTTTTTGGTGGAGCAGCAGTGATTCTTGTTGACTGTTTATTATTGAATCTCGAGGCGCTTTGCCGATCCCGGTTCCCGGGTGCAGGACCGCGGGAGCAGGCGCTCGCCACCCAGGAAACACCTTCCCAAGCTATTGACCTTGATGCTGAGCTGCTGGTGTTGGTCTTAATTGTACCTGGGGTGGAAAATTGGAAAAAACCCCGCTGGGAGAACAAGGTTGCTCTTCACTTCTGTCATTGGCTTCCCCTCTCTACCGTTGGTTGCCTTCTCCCCTGATCTTCCCTTCTCTCGCTCCCTCCATCCCTCCCACACCTTTTCCTTTTTCTCTGTCTCTGTCAGAGAAGGTCAGCACCTGCCTGGCAATTTACACGTTGCTATGCAAAGTAACGACGTACGACTCCTTTTACTTCCCTATAAACCGAGTTTTACAGGAGCTGAATGCCCTATAAACAGATCCCACTCTGCAGCCGTGCCCAAACGGTGAACGGGGACAGGAGGTGGCATGGGCGCCCCGGGCATCGCGGGGGCTGCTCCTGTCCCACCGCCGGAGCCACCCTGTGCCAGACACCCCCCAACCTTGGGTTTTGATTGACACATCTTAACATTTTCACTAGGTGTTTTACAACGCAGCAGAGCTTCACTCTGCAGCAGGATTTTTCCTTTTGCAAATGCAACCGACATTGGCACCGGCAGTGCCGCCGCTTGCCCAGACCTGGGGTCCGACCCACTGGTACTGGGCGGGGGGAACTGGAGCAAGCGGCAGAGCTGCCTGCGTTCTCCTCCTTGCTAACCTGGGTGCTCTCCTCCCCAGCTGACCCTGAACACGTCACTCCTCCGCTTTAGACAGGACCGAGACATTGCAGTGTAATTGCGAGATCAATGAGCGGGAACTTAATTGATCACTGAATGGCATCGGCTGGATGGCGCAGGAGAACCAGCAATTAATGCTTCGGTGTCAGCTCGCTCTGCATTGAAAACATCCCCAGGATTTCGCAGCCAGTGGCAAGTGACTGGTTCCACACGCTGCTGATTTGGGCTCCCAACTTGCTTGTATTTGTGCTTCCCAGGCATCCCAGTGCAGCCCCGGCCCCGTTGACACCCCAAGCCACCCTGGCCACGGTGGCATCGCTGTCACAGGGAGGTCTCTGCTCCACAACAGCACATGCCTTTGGGCAGTGATGCTAGTGGCAACTTGCTATTCACATTTTAGGAGCACAAGGGATTGTTCAAGGAGCCATTGTCGTCCCCCCCCGCCCCGAAACTATGACCTATGTAGCACTTCCAGACAGCTGGATTACCCTGAGGTTACAGATCTGCAGGAGCAAAGCTGAGCACAGGGGAGAGCCTCTGCTTTCTCACTTGGGACTGATAATCAATGATCCTTCACTGCAGGGGAAGCAGTCATTCAGTCTGAGCTCCCAGGAGAGAGGGCAGAGCTCTCCGCGCTCACATCCCAGAGGCTCTTCCCTTTGGGAGGAACAGTCCTGAGCCAAAAATTGGTTTAGTAATCTACACACCAGGATGGGGATGCTAAGGTAGAGCACAGCCCCCTCTGTGGCCTCGTCCCACAGACCTCCATCCCAATCCTGGCCAGGCCACAGTGATCCCTTTGATTAGATAAATGCTACAGACACTAGGTCAAATATGTGCAGGATTTGCCACAGCGTCTAGTAAAATATCGTAAAAGCATGGCTCGTTTTGCTCTGCTCAGCAAAACAGACCTTCTGCTTTAATAGCCTGCTGAGCAAGGAAGGCTGCAAAGGCCATTTGCTCCCTGGGCGGGAAGGATTAAGAGGGCCAGGAATAGAAATCAGAGAGGCAGCGTGTGCAGGAGAGCGGCAGATAAGGAGCGGGGAAGTTTGGAGAGCATTAGGTGGCTCACGAGGCCGGGACTGTCAATGGGACGTGGCGCTTTCCGCCCGGGGCCGTGTTGACTGTGGTTTTCTCACTACCGGTGTCCTCCATCAGTCGCCTGTGCCCCCTCCCAAATCCCTTGTGTCACCATGGAGGTCCAGGACCAGACCAGCCAAGGACACTGTGCGCTTCCTTTGCCCCGGAGATGGGCTTGAGATGGAAATGCATCGGCCGCTCCCTGGGCATGGTCTGCTGCAGGGGACGGATGTCTTCCTGGGGATGTTCTGCCTGGAGAGTCCTTGTCTCCCTGACATCCCTGCATGGTGGGTTTTGGGACAGCTTGCCCATGTAGTCATGGCTTGTACTAGCCAACAGGACCTCTGCGGCTGTTTTAGGATGGAGATGTTCAAGTCAGCAGCTGGGTTTGGGGCTGATTCAAACCCTTCTGTCCTACAGAAGATGTTTGGTTGTTTATATTCCAGACAGAGAGAACTCATAGCTGGCAAACCCCCACTGGTAGACAAAGGCTGTTCCCAGACCAGGTGCTCAGGGGCTGTTTAGCTTTCAGGCCCTCTCCTCTCTCCTCCTGTCCTCATTTTCTGTGCCCTCCACACACCATTTCCTATGCCAGGAGATGGCTGCAAAGCCGACTGACAGCTCTGGGGCATGAACTGTTCTGCACCAAGCGATTATTTAATTTTGATCTGTTGAGCAGTAAATCCTTTCCCACACTGACACATCATGACACTAGTTCTGCCTTATCGATAGATCTCTGACTGGCAAATTCATCCAAAGCAGAAGGGGATTCCCTGAAAATAAGATCCTTGCTTCTCAGTATGTGAGGATCAGGAATAGACTATTAAATAGAGCGTTCATGATAAGGATGCCATCAGCTACCGTGTTTGCTAGCTCCTCATGTCAAGTGGGTTGAACAGGGTTTTTTATTAGGATGAAAGGATAACTGAGGTTGGAAGGGACCTAGGGGTTTCTATTCCAGCCTCCAGGCCAGCTCTGAGAGCAGCATGGGTTGCCCGGGGCTTTATCCAGCTGGGTTTGAACACCTCAAGGACAGAGAGTGCACAGCCTTTGTAGGCAGTCGATGCCTGACTGTCCTCGTGGCGGATCAGTTTCTCCTTAGACGCTGTCTAACATCCCTCATTTCTGTTTTTATGCCCATAGATCTCCTTCCACCGTGTACCCTGTAAGGAGCCTGGCCCCATCTTCTCGATGCCCAGGCGTGGGTTACGCTCCTGCGGTTCCTGCTGGCCCGTTTCTCCAGCCTGTCGCGGGACGGCAGCCCTGCCCTCCAGTGTATTGACCGGACCCCCCAGTCTGGGGTCGCCTGTGGACTTTCTGAGCATGGACAATGGTCAGGCTGCAGCTGGGAGCCTGGGGCTCTCCTGCCCTTTGCTTTTCCCTCTTACAGCTCTGCACTCTCAAGAAGTCCTGACATCCCTGGCAGAAATGTCAGTGCCAGAGCCAACAGGACCAACTGCATCTCACAGCATCAGTGATGCCACCACTGCCTCTTGCAGCCCTGGCTCCAAATCGCTTCTCCCATGTCACTCGCATCTCCAAGGCCACTGTGGGGCTCGAGTGGCTCTCCTTGGCGTGCAACTGGAGCAGAGATGGGCTCAGGGCCCCTGCTCAGCCCACCACCATTTCACCGAGCGAGCTGTTGAGGAAGCACGAAGCCGAGTTACAAGACAAAGAACAGAAATCCCAGGGGAACATCGCCAGCATAGTCATCTCCACACATGCAAAGGTCCCTTCTGCTTTTTTTTTTTTCCCCTTTGAAATTTCAAATTCCAGTTTGTGGACAAAGTCCTGCCTATCTGAGAATATAGATCTCCGACCACTGACCAAACTCCACTCCAAGCAGTCCTGAGGGCTGCTCTTCCCCTTGCCCACGGATGCCTCCGCTCAGTCCCCGGATCTGCTGGGATTGCGCTGAAAATTTTGCACCTGAGCGGAGCGCTTGTACTTGCACAAAGTGGATTTTGCATGTTTCAGCCTTAACATCAGCAGCTTCCTTTCTCCACGCGGAATGGGAAGGACCATCGGGAATAACCAGGTAGGAGCCTTATCACCTGCAATTCATTTGGGCAGCCATTGCAGATAGAAAATGAGAAGGAGAAACAAGGGCTTCCATTGTGCTTATACCAGCAATTTTAGCTCATCATTTAAATTAGGGAAGGGGGAAAAAAAAAGGGCAGCTTCAGAAGGGATGGAAAACAAGAGGGAACATGAGCTCACGGAGGCAGAGCCACTCCATATGGTTAACTGATAACTCCATTTGCCTCTTCCCTCTCATCTTTTCTGATTCTCCTGATTAAGCTCAACTTATTCTCATGCTAATCATTTCTCAACCTGTTTATTTTGCATTAAAAAATTAACAGAGAGCAGTTTACTGCATGACTTGCTCACACAGAGTTGCTACAGATTAGCAGGCAGGCTTTAAGCCTCTGCGCAGGACTTTTGGGTCTAGCAGCCAGTCTGCCCAGCTCGAGGATGAGCTTTTTTTCCTGTTTTTAAAGAACAGCTTTTTCTAAAGTCAATATAAATCCCCCTCCCTTCATGCCTTAAGCATATTTGCTCTGTGGCTATTTCCAAATGGGAAAGATAAAGCCAAGGGCTCGTGTTTTGTGAGACTTTTTGTAAACAGGGATATTTAGGCCACACTGTCAAACCCTTCTGCCTTCTGCCTTGGCATGCTGTGGCTCCGGAGCAGAGTTGTCCGTGCGTTAATAAGCAGCTCCATGGAATTTGGCAGGGGCTGGGGGGCTGCAGGTCAGCACAGCTGAAACAAGCCCCTGGTTCAAGCGGTGGATCTTTGCCTTCACCGCAGGCAATCATATGACGGACACACAGACGGGGGTCTGCTCCCATGTGCGTCCCCACCAGCAGCCTCCAGGAAAACTGATGATTCAGCAGAAGTTGTTTAGGCTCTGTTTGCCTCTTGCCAGCGGTACACAGCACATCCCTGCCACGGCAAAGCACTTTGTGGAGGTGAACCAGAAAGTTCCACCACCTCCATCCAGGGAGGTGGATCAGAAAGATCCAGCCCCAAGAGGCAGGACGTGACCACAGCCTTGTGTCAGACCCATGCCCAGGGTCTAACACAGGCATTTTATCATCCTGTCCAATACAAGATCACTCCTGATGATTTATTTTCCCCAGCGCTGAAGCGCCTGTCACTGTGGTTGGGACAGATGCTGTTCGGAGCTGGAGGCGATGCCCAGGACAGGGGATGCCGGAGCAGACCCCGGACACGCTGTCACTGGTGACATATGGTGACACCCTGGGCTCCCCGGCACACCGCCCCGGTGACAGAGGCAGCTTCACCACAACCTCAGGCTATTTCTCACCAATGGCAAAGTTATCAAAAAGAGCCCAAACCAACCAGAACTGTCCAGGAACCCAGGCCATAAAATTGTGACATCAAGGCCGTTTTTGGACCTGGGGAAGAGACACTTCAAAGGAGGCAGCAGACTCTGCTTGAACTCCTCTCCAAAAGCAACATGTGCATTTCAGCCGAAGCTGGGATGGATGTTGGAGCTGGAGGCAGTTCATGGAGCTAAAATAAATAACTGCTATGCAAAAGCGGTAGGGAAAGAACTGCAAACACGGGGACAGACAGACCATTTCAGCATCTACTGCTCTCGCAATAACACCGTGCGTGCCTTTCAGCCCAGGACCAGAACGGGATTTATTATCCTGCCTAACAAGGGCTCTGAACACTTGAGGAAGTAGTTACTAGTACTCCTGGGAGCTGTTGTTTTGCAAGGACCCTAAGTTTGAGCTGTTCTCAGAAGGGCAGCTGTACTCTGAAGCGCCAGTGCATTTGCTGGTGTGTGTTTGCAATCGCTCTGGCTGCATTGCAGCCCCTGAAAACAGCATCTGTCCTCTGGGACCCGCACGTCGGCACTTGCAACTCTGGAAATCGGGCAGTGAGCCCAAGATGAATTGAGGAACAGGAAGTGTTAGTTTCATCTTTTTCCATTATACCACAAGCTACAGCTTGGCCCAAGCTGCAGCTCCCACTGCTGATCCCACTTGCCCCACCTAAACCCCTGCACTGCGAGCATTGCACTCCATCCAAACCCCAACCCAATGGAGACCCAGACGCTTTCCAGTGAAATACTCTCCTGCCTGTTTGGGAGGAAATCCAGAAAAGCGCTGCCTTTGCCACATGCTGTTCCAGATTCACTGTCTATGCTGACAGATGCTCAGCTTGAATCCAGCAGTTTAAGCCACGTTTAAATGGAAGAGCAGACGCCATGGGGAAGCAGCAGCACTGGAAAGAGAGTTTGCTGCCAGCAATGAGCACCTATTGCCTCCCGTGCCTCGCCAGCTCACATTTCATATGGCAGGGACCTCAGCAGCCTGCGTCTGGACCTGGAGAGAACTTGTTTAGCAGGTGGCTGTGATCCCTTTGGAACTGAAGTAATCTTGCAGCTTCTCAGGAAAAGGATCCCTACTGAGCTCGCAGTCTGGCAGGCAAGCGAGTCTCTCCCTTCACCCGTGCCAGCTGTTTGCAGGGCTTTTAGGTTTCATTGACTTTATACGTTCGTTATATGCACACAAAACAGCCCCTGGAGCATTCCAGCTGGTGGAGCAATAGGTGGAGGAGAAGAACAGCCAAAATCAACAATGGTTACAAAGCAAGTTTTACTTTTTTAAAAATTTATTTTATCTTTTTTGCAAAGGTGGATGCCTCAGCAAGCCATGACTGGAAGTGACCTCCAGTCGCTGCTGGGGCTCTCGGGATTGGCCCTCGCTAGAAATTAAGCCAAAAGACTGCAAATGGGGGTGTGGAGGGAGAACTGCGTCGGGGTGAGGGTGGTGGGGGCATGGTCTAAGTCTGTGTCCCCAGAGGAGGGCAAGTCAAGGGCTCCTCAAGGGTAAGAAGCATCTTCCTGCCTGGGGCAGCATGGGCTGCTGCAGCCGCCCTCCTCGTGCCCCGGGCTGATGGGCAAAGTCAGCCCTGGCCAGGGAGCTGAACCTGGGGGAGCGTCCCAGGAAAGGGCCACGTGTGCCTGACGGGAGGCAGCACAAGGAAAGGGGAAGGCTGCCGAGGGCGGGAGCGTTGGTCAGGTTGGAACAGGGAAAGGTAGGCTGGGCGTGGAAAAAGAATTTTGAAAAGGGTGGTAAGTTAAAATTTAAGAGATTCTAGTTTCTGGAGTCAGAAGGAAACAAATTAGTGCAAAACGCTTTTTCTCCGCAGGGTGTGCAGCGTGCCTGAATGGCCTTTCTTGTCCCCAGCGTCCTCAATTGCCAGAGCACAGCAAGTGCCAGGAGGTGAGTGGAAGCAAAACAGCCCCAGGAGCTCCCACTTCCACAGCAGCTTCAAACCCCTGCAGCCTGTGGCCACCATGGCACGCTCCTACGCAACATAACCATCCTGTCTACTGCCACAGAGACAGAGAAACACAGGAGAAAGCAAGGTACAGGCACACTGGAGCTTTCTACATGCAAGGATTGTTGTGTGGGGGCAGCGAGGGGAGGGGATCATGCGTCTCCGCAGTCCTATAAACCCATGACCAGGACACTGCAGTGCCAGCTGCCTGCTCCTGGCTAACAAACAACATGGCAAACTGCTAATTAGCCTTTGAGGATTTGACCTCTGTCTCCAAGACAGGATAACACTATTATTTGTCCCTTTACATTCCTGCAAGGCCCAGTGCCGTTGGCCTCTTGTATCATAAAGAAATTAAAATATATTATGACCATAAACTACATCATTTGAGGAAATGAACCATTTCTAGTAAACGTATAATGGGACGCCGAAGCCATGAACTTTCTAAATCAATCGCCAGCTGATAAAGAGCGCAGGTATTTGCTGGGAGCAGCGCCCAGCACGTGGCTCCCAGTACAGCGCTGGTGTGGGGAGCTCGTCCCGTGGCTCGGGATGCAGGCTGTCCCAGGAGGCATGAACCCCACCGCCAGCGCAAGACCTGCATGGAGGGAATTGCTCCAGCAAAAGAAGCCCCAGGATTTTTGCTGTGCCCCGGAGTCGAGCAGAAGCTGTTGGGGTTTTCTGTGGATGAGGCTCTGCAAGGTGCAGCAGTCCGAGGCTTGGGATGCTCAAAACTCGTCTGAGTGCTTGCACACCCCGCCACGGGCACCCTGAGCCCAGCCAGCCTCCTCGCTGCCTCACCTCTGCGCCAGGGTCCCTGTGGGTGCTGGGGCCAAGGGGCTGATCACAGAGGTGGAGGACCTGCACTGGAGGGGGCCATGGAGGGCACCCAAAAAACCTTGCTAATAAGAGCTCTGTGCAACTGTTAAGGTTTGCATTGGAAATGGTTTTCTCTCAGTTGTTTTTAAGCTTTCATTATGAGGGCTGGGTAAGTCCCGCTGCAGACCTCTTTGGCTAAGGAGTGGGCAGCAAACAGGGCAGGGCCTGGGGTTGTGCTGCGAGCTGGCAGGATCCGTCCTGGGACGTCCCCACTGGGACTGGACTGGGAACTGGGCTGAGAGCGACCAATTCGTTTCCCAAATGCCATGGGCAGTCACCAGGACATCTGTGGGACACCAGCCTGGCTCCACCACCTTTTCACCCACTCCACCATGCTGCCCACACTGGGGTACCTCTCTGGAGAGCCCCAAAGCCGAGCTTGGGGACATCAGCCATCGCCACCCACAAACCTGGCCTGTTCGCTCTGCGCAAAGCAAAACAGAAACCAGAGACTTGGGGGTCCCCTCAGATGATACATGGGGGATGAGCATATTCGGCTGCTCCAAAATCCCCCTGGAGTGCCAGGGGGAGCGCGGGGGGTACCTGGTGTTTCCTGGAGCAGGTCATATCTTCTGCCATTCATCTTCCAGGGGCACTCAGCTCTGCGGGCAGAGCTAGGGGAGTCTCGCCCTCGGACGGGGCTGCCCAGCCGGCGAGCCCCCCACGGGCAGCGGGGCACGAGCCATGCCCGGAGCTTGCTGTGGTGCGGCGGCAGGGACCAGCTAATCCCTTAATGCTGGTCACAATGAGATTTGATGGGGAGCAGGAGTTTGTGCCGCTGAGACGCAGGTTTTAAAGGGTTCTGGCCACTGCCCGGAGGGGAATTATAAGGTGGCTCCAGGTTTGCGCCCCACTGCCGGTGCCCGCAGCAATGCCCGCTGCTTTCTGGGCCACCTTTCCGAGGTGCCTTCACCCTGGCCTCTGGCCTGATGCTGCATTGCTGCAGGGCAAGGGGTGCCCAACCACACACGCAGCTCTGGAGGCTGCTCCAGAAAATGTGCCCGGGTGTATTTAACAGCAGGAGCGGGTCTGACTCCCTCTCTGGGGAGAGGCCGGCCACTTTCACTTTTCAGTGTTTCTATATAACTACCCAGAACACCGTATCCTTGAGAAGCAACCTTTGTCTGCCCTCCCAGCTGCCATCAGGACAGGAGAAGGGAGGACGAAGCAGGGTAGAGGCAGGGAGGTGCGCCCATGGTGCTCCCCATCTCTGGGCAGCCCTGAGCTTTGTGTCCTCCAGACCCTGGAGAGCATCTCCAATGGTTCAAACCAACCCAGGGGCATCGCTGACAGAGCTCTCCCACGGCTCCTTGGGCACCCTGAACCCTGTTCCCCAGAACCTGCCTGCTCCGTGCCAGTGCCCTCCTCTTCCCATCCTATTCCATGGAAACTAGGACCTGCAAAACTCCCAGGGCTGAAGTTTTAGTTGCTTGTGCACATTAGTGCTGTCAATGGGGAATCCAGGAGCCTCCATGTCCCAGGCAGCCTGAGATTTCGGCTAGTGACTGGGACCATGGCCTGGCAAAAGCAACCCCAGCAGGAAGAAAAGGGATTTTCCAGCTGCCAGGCTACAAGAAACCCCTCTCTGCCATTGCAACGCTGCACTCTCTGCTTTTTTGTTCTGGAGATGAAGCTGCTGCAACGCTCTCCTGCTGACTGGTTTGGCCCCGGCCCGTGGGGAGCACGGAGGCTGCTGAGCACTGAGATTTTTCTCCTCTGCAGGGAGCGTGTGCTGGCGTTTGTTGCCCTGCTTAGCCTGGAGGAGGAAAATTAGGTGAGGGATTAGAGTGGCACTTCGCTGGGTTTTCACAGGCGCCCAACAATGAATTTCACACTAAAAGGAAGAGCTGGGGAGCTTTGCAATGCAGCCCTGTGCTGCATGGCTGTGGCTGTGGCCAGGGCTGGGAGCATGCGTGGCCTCGCTGGCCTCTGCGCCCAGAGGAACTGACTGTGGGGCCAAGCCCATCCAAAACAGCTGTTTTCCTGCACTTCCCTTCCTCCTCGGATGGCTTTCCTCCCACCGAGCCCACCTCTGTTTTCGCTGTGCCAGGGAGGAGAGAGCTCGTCCCTGCTATGCAGAGACATCAGACCCCGAGCACCATCTCGAAGGCATGAGTCTGATGGAGCAAAACCATTCCTAAACCGTTCCCATCTCATCTCCGTGAGCCTCTGCTCCCACCCGGGGCTGTCTGGGGTTCGTTCTAATGGATTTAGAGCGCCTACAGCTGCCAGCAGCTTCCAGAAGCTCCTGATGGGTCAGGGATGGGGAATAACCCAGCAGGTCCATACCTCGGCGCCGTGCCCGGGAAAGGGGTGCACTGGTGACGGGGGCAGATGCCTGACATGTCCCTGTAGGGCAGGGAGCAGCATGGAGGGCAGGGCCAGGTCTGAACTGTGCGTAACCCCATGACACCTCCCTTCACCTCTCTGTTTCCTCACCGGTTTTAACGCCTGTAACATGGAAACACACCCAGGTCAACAGAGATTTCTCCCAGACGGTGGCAGTCCCCGGGCACACACCCATGGACGAGCCGCGGGCAGCACCTGGCTCTGCTTCCACCAGGGTGTCCACACGGTGGCAAAGCCACCACCTCCATCCCGCCACCATTTAATCCTTGAAGGCAGCAGACTCCTGGCAGGGGAGCAGCCAGGGCTGTGGATCTGAAGCCTGGTTGTTTGTCCCCTCGCACCTCCTGCGTCCCTATCCCACTCTTCATTTCCCGGTGCCGCCTTTGCTTTGACAGTGCCAGGCTCTCTGCATGGGCTAGGTCCCCCGGATGCTCCTCGGTGCTTTCTCCGCTCCTCCCTCCTGGGACACCTTGACTGGGCTGAGCCTGCCAGTGCCTGGGGCAGGACCTCATCCTGCTCACGAGTCACGGGAGCCACAAGCAAGAAGCCGTGCAGTTTGCTGGATGGGGAGCTGCAGCATGGGCAGGGTGTTTTCCACGGGGCCATTGCTCTTTTATGCCTTCTGCTGGGCCTCCCAGTGCTGCCCTATCCGTTAACCTGACACCCTGCCCAGCCTCGCAGCCCATGACCAAATCTCCATGGGTGACGTTAGCACCCGGGAATCCTCTTCCCAGGCTGGGCTGCTGCTTTTCACTGGGAGTAGTGGGGTGGACCCTGCCATCACAATGGACAAGACGAGGTGGGATGCAGCACTTGCCCAGTTGGCTGGAAACGGAGTGCAGGCTGGCACGCTGGAGAGGAGCAGCAGCAGCTTCTTGTCACGGGGTGTCAAGGCTTTGGGGACTGTGCAGCAAAGTGACAAGCCTTCCCTGGGAGCAGAGAGGGGGAGAAGTGGCCGAGCAGGGCGGGAGGAGCCAGGCTCTGCGCTCAGCCATAAACGCAGTGCGGTGGCTGTCGTTTATGTGTCAGCAAACACGTCGAGTGGGCTCGACTATTGATTCTGACCGTATAAAAGAGTGTTGTGGCACTTGTTCAGGTTTGCGCAGGTTTTACAGCTCTTGTTCTAAGAAGTGCCCATGTATTTGGTTTTGCTGCTTCCTTCAGGTCTGTCTGTTGACATTGGCTCTCCTAACCAGAGCGTTGGGCCATGCCAGGAAGCTGAGTGTACCGCTCTCCCTGCGTTTCCCACTTTCCCAGGGATTATCACCTGTAAAATCACGCACACGCCCATGGCCAGGACAGGTTTCTGGTGCAGAGGCAGGTGAAAGGTACATGCTGGTCCCATGCTGGTGGGTTTTGGTGCCCCACACACGATGACAGGAGCTGAGCCACGTATCCCAATGGTTTTATGGTGGATGGGCAAAGCCGCGGGGAAGGTGCTGCCCAGGGCGGCCTGGGGCAGGATGGCCAACATCAGAGGTCTGTAGGGCTGCGATGAAAATCAAGTTGTCAAATCAGCTTGGCTGTCCAGAAAGGGAGAAGGTGTCAGAGCTCCCAGAAGATTGTCACAGAGGAGATGGCCCGTGCGTGGTGACCCAGAGCCAGAGGCCCATGGTATTGCCCTTTCCACACCTCCAGTCCTCTTCCCAGTGGGAGTCGCCAGCACCAGCTGAGACCGCAGGGACACCTTGGTGCTGGGGGCTTGGAGGGCTTGAGCCTGTGGTGATGGCCCTCATCTGCCCCTCAGCACTGAGGGTCCTGATACCACGGGGCCACAGCGAGAGTCCCTCCAGTGGCTGCAGCATTTTGGGATAGAAAGTCTGGTCCAGCCATGCAGACCCTCGGCTTTTTGGAGACAGGATCCATCTGCTCCTCATCTGCTGGTGCCTTTCCACAGCCGCTCGCTCTGCATGGAGCTGCTCCTCTCGCACTTTTGGTGTGTCATCCAGAAGCCACCATTATTTTTTGAGGCATGTGTCTCCCGAAGGGGTTTGCTGGGTAATTTCTGTTGATGCTCAGGCTGAAGGTCAGACAGGAGCCATTCCTGGGAGTAATTGCTTCTGGGACCCGGCTTAGCTCGAAGGTCCCAGTGGGAATGCAGTGCCTCTGTCTGGCGCAGGTGAGCAGAGCCACCAGCCCTGGGTTCACAATACAGCCACTACCTTGAAATTTGCCTTCCATGAAAATTCTGCAACATTTGCCGTTTCCACAAACATTTCTGCCAGGAACCTTGTTTGCGTGAATATTTGAGGAAAGCAAACAGAGAAGGAGCCTGAACACAAACAGTCATGGACGGTTTTTTGGAGTCTTTGCCCCGTTGTAACCCTGAGCCCGCCGGCAGAGACTTGCAGGTGTCCCCCCTGCCTGACGTACGCCTTGGCTCTACCCTGTACGCTGCCCCGCTGCTGGCCCCAGTCCCGCTGCAGATATTGCTGTATTTAAAAGAAAACCACCCAGACGTTGCCGTCTGCGGGACCACCATCACTCACCATCCCTTTGTGCTCACTTTAAATAAACATCGGGTTTTGATGCCGTTTAAGAACTGTCAGCAGAACGCTAACCGAGCGTGTCTGACTCGCAGACCTACACCTGCCCTGCGGAGCCCAAAATAGCTCTCGGACCCTCGTCAGACCTTCGCCAGCCTTGCGCTGCTCGCCTCCCGGAGCTGGAGCTCACTGCCCACTGGTAGCAGCCCTCTGTGCGTACTCCCCCTTGTAAAAATGCCATCGT
Source organism: Ardeotis arabs (assembly GCA_011801015.1). Lineage (NCBI taxonomy): Eukaryota > Metazoa > Chordata > Aves > Otidiformes > Otididae > Ardeotis > Ardeotis arabs. The sequence goes on along the minus strand of JAAGAY010143728.1, from coordinate 57,585 downwards.
GTTTCCACGTGAAGCCGAAGATGAGGGTGTGCTGCTGGCCCGAGAAGCGGCCGGGGTGAGGCGGCTGCCCCGGCGCAGTGGAAATCGCAGCTTTGCGGGCAAACGCAGCCACCCCACGTCACTGAGCAGCATCCCTGCAGCCCCCAGTGATGAGGGGAGCATCCTCAGCTCTTCCCCAAGGAAACCTCCACCAAGCACCAGCAAACAGCACTCAGCATTGGGCTAAGGTGGCTAAAGCAGCGATTGTCCCTTTTGCAACCCATCTAAATATTCGTACTCATTCCTGGGCGCAGCAAGACCCTGCTCGGCCGTTTCTTGCCCTGGTAAGCGCAGACCCTGCCAGCACCAGTGTTATGGCCACCCCCAACAGCCAGCGGGGACGGCGGGAGTGGGGACAGGGAAGGGGACTGTGCTGGGTGTCACTGGTCCCTGACAGCCTCCAGGCCACGGACACAGAGCACAAGGAGAAAAGAGAGGAATTAAATGGCAGCTGATGTGAGAAATCAAGAGGAAGGAGCTCAGTTTGGGCCATATCTAGTGGAAAGCTATAAAAAATCAGATCCATTTGGCAATGAAAAGTAATTGCTTCACAGTGAAAAGTAAAAATACTCAGAAATTCTGCCTCCTCTTATGTTCTTCAGCTGAAACCGTTCACCACATCTGACCAGAACGCCTGAGCAGCTCTGACGTCTCGCATTTTTCAGCTGATTTCCAAAGCTGCTTTACTGAGCTGGCCCCGATCATGCGCTGGTCCCTGCTGTAACCGTCGGCTCCGGGGGATCCTCGGCTCTGAGAGCCGCTCCAAAAATAGGAACGAGTGGTGCTGCCTGCACTGGGTTTGAGGGCAATTGCCTGGATTGCACCCAAGTCCCATTGGAAGGATAAAGGTGGAGCCAGGGGCTTGACACCTCCTCGCTGCCCAGGAGAGGACTGTCCCCTCGCCCCCTCTCATCCCTGACCCGTTTGCAGCCTCCCCTGGGGATTTACCACCAATGTGCCCAGAGGGGCCTTTTCCAGCTCACAGCTCGTCCCCAGCGGGTGCTGGTGAGGATGCTAACGTGTCCCCAGCCCCATGGCTCTCCGAGAGCTGCTGCATCGCTCCCTTCTCACCCAGGGAGCCAGGCAGGGTGCTGGGGACAGGCCACCCTGTCACCACCTGGCAGAGCATCCTCTAAGTCCTTTACACAATGGACAGGCTCGATGGGAGGGCAGTAAGTGCCCCCAGGGGATGCTTTCGGGGGAATGCTGGGCAGTTTGGGGCAGGGATGGATGGGGAGGGTTGCAGTAACTGCTGCACTGGGGGCCTGTGGGCACGGCTTGGGCTCAGCGCCACTGCCAACTCCATGGAGCATCCCCAGTGCTTGGCCAGGGAATAAACTGCCCGGTGACCCTGGGAAGGGTTCGGCCACCACTTTGCCAGCGCATCCCAGCTGCCGTGCCCACCCTGCCGCCCAGCCCAGCCGCAGCCCCAGCCCTGCAGAGCCGCAGGCTCCCCGGGAAGCTGAGCGCTGCCCAGTCCCCCATCCCCACCAGCCCTTCCTCACCTCTATTTGGATAACTTTTTCACCCGTTTTATTTATGATGACTCCCCTCCTTCTGCCAACACTCTGAGTTTCCTCTTCCTTTGGTCTGGGAGGCCCATCTTGCTTTTTTATTCTTATTATTTTTCTCTCTTCCCCCTTGCAAGGCCCCAGGCTCGGCAGCCTGGCCCCACAACCGGCTGGCAGGCAGCGGGCGCTGGCCGGAATGCGCCTTTGTTTGGCCATGGGAGCAGATGGGGAGAGCGGCCGCAGGTGGGATGTGCAGTGGTTCTTCCCCAGCCACCCCACGGCTCTGCCCGCCCGCACCCCAGCTCGGCCCGCCGCTCGGCTGCTGACCCTTAGGCTGAAAAATTAGGAGAAAATTGGGATTAAAAAAAAAAAAAATCAGGGGAAAATTAATGTTTGCCTGCTTGTGTTTAAGGTCACCAGTGTGCCTGGGCTGGCAAGCGGCTGCTGGCATTAGAGCCACTGCAAGTGGGCAGAATAACTTAATGGTCAGTGATTAAAGAGCTCGTTCAGCTCCGTGCTTGGCATCCATCAGGCAAAGCCTGTTGCTCGCTGCAGAGATGAGGCTGGCTTTGCACCCTGGGGCAAAGCAGGACACAGGCACCCTGGATTTGGGGACACCCAGATTCGGCCACCTTGCACAGCCAGGCTGACGGGAACGTCACCTGAGCCTCCCCTTCTGCGAATGAGGCACCATCAGTCCCTGCCAGCTCGGTGGGTCAGGAGCCATCTCCCCACCAGCAGCTGAGACTCATGCGGGGCTTCAGCCTGGAGGATGCTCGGCACCCACTGCTTCTGGTCCAGCCACAGAGGTGCTCCTGCTCCAGGATCCGACCCTCTGTACATCTCGGGGACATCAAGCCTTCGGTTCACCCGCTCACAAGCAGCCTTCATCACACGGCTCCTTGCACGTTGTCCAAGCAGTACCAGCTGGACCCAAAACCACAACCTGTGCTGACCAGACCAGAAACCTGGCATTTTTCTGAGCCCAGCTTTATGTGAGGCCACGTCCCGCTGCTGGATCCTGCGGCTCAGAGCCATGGGGGATACGGGGTCCAGCAGAGACTTGGCTCCTGTAGGCCTGGGACATACAAACAAGCGACCTGGTAAAAATGGGCTAAAACTCAGCATTTCATAACTGCTTGGCTGTAGCTCCCTGCTCCAGCTCAGCCCAGCAATGCTATTGCAGACCCTGTGCAATCCCTGTATGTTGCCATTGCAATGGGCCACGGACCCACCGAAACGCTGATGAGCCCCACGTCCGGCCGTGGCTCACCATGGGGCCATGCGAGCTGAAATTAAAGTCATCTGGAGAGTACTGAGGTGCTGAGGGTTGGGGCAAGGAGGCATGGGGCCTCGCTGAGGCCTGGATGCCCAGCACAGGGGCAGGTTAAGGCTGGAGGTGACACCCGTCAGAGGCTGCACGCCTGGAGGAAGAGAAGCCACCACGCAGAACGGAGCCATGAGCACAGTGCGAGGAGGTGGTCTGGGAGCCCCACAAGCCCTCCTGGGACCTGGCTGCAGCACACACAGCAGCTGGAGCATGGGCTGGTGGGGCTGTGCGTGATCTTGAGGTGGGTGTGGTAAAGGAGAAGAGGAGCAGGACGTGAAAAATACAGCAAGGAGAGCAAGGTAGCATGATGGAGAGACACAGGGTGTGATGGAGAGCTAGGGGCAGTGATGGAGAGCCAGGGGAAGTGATGGAGAGCCAGGAGAAGTGATGGAGAGCCATGGGATGTGATGGAGAGCCAGGAGAAGTGAGGGAGAGCGATAGAGAGTGATGGAGAGCCATGGAGATGTGATGGAGAGCCAGGAGAAGTGATGGAAAGCGATGGAGAGTGATGGAGAGCCATGGAGATGTGATGGAGAACCTCCTAACTATAAGACCTAGGGCCTGCTAGTGAGACCTGCTAGGGCCTCACTCCACACTCTGGCCATGCCAAGGGGACTGGTGTTCCCAGATCACACAACACCAGACCAGCCCCAACCCCTTGCCGTGCGAGGAAGCTGCAGCCGGGCACAGCTGGACTCAACCCGAAGATAGCAGCAGGTTGACAGCAGCCCAGGCAGGGGCACCCATCCCCTGGTGCCCGTGTGCGTTAGTTGGCAGTTGGCATCTGGCACAGCCAAGGAGAGCTGTGGCGCGGGGCTGCCCCGGGCTGGTACCCGCTGTGCCACCTGCGGAGCACGGGACCACGCCTGGTGGGCATCTCCCTGCGGCCGGGGCACCCCAGACAGTGGTGTGCCACCCGATGCTCTGCACCACAGAGACTGGAGGCTGCCGTTCATCCAGGCACCATGGTCCCTGCCGGGAAACCTGCCCAGCATGGACACCAGCCCAGCCCCGGCCCTCGGCAAGAGCAGCGGTGCTGGCGGGTGCCTGCCGTGCCCACTCCCACAGCCCGGGCGTGCCACCGGCCGCCCGCAGCCTTTGCATCGGGGCTGGCTGCGCGTCCTGAGGCAGCACGTCACCTCCTTCCTAAATTGCTTCCACTTCTGCTGCAAAGCCTGCAGCAGCCCCTCTGCCAGCGGGTCAGACCTTGGGCACATGCCTTCTCCTTCAAGCCACGCAGAGTGAAAGAGAGAAAATATATATATGTATATAAAGTATATAAAAATTAAGCGGGGACCCTTTTTCTGCCTCCATCTCCATCTTTTGCAGGTGCCTGAGCCGGTGGGGGCCGGGCAGCGCAGCAGAGCCGGGGTGCGGGGCCGGGGTCTGCTGCCCGTTCCCAGCCCCGCTTCCCGCGAGCGACGGTGGGGCGGCAGCGCGGGCGATGGAAACGCTGTACTCACCATATGGAGCCTCCATCTTAGCGCTTAGCTGGGTGCTTACATTGACCATGTCTCGCCGGCTACTGCTATGGGGACTGGGGGCGAAAACCAGAGGAAGTGAAGGAATAAAAAGAAATCTAAATAAATAAATAAAAATGTCTTTCACTAAGGAACTAGGTGAAGGCAGGAGGGAGTGCGGAGAGGCAGGGCGAGGAAACCTGCCTCTCCTGTTATCTTATTGATTCGCTTAATCAGGGCTAATGTGGGTGGAGATGTTAAATAGTAACCAAGCTCTTACGGAAACCAATCTGCAAGGTGCCGTTGCTGTAGCTATAGTAACTGCTGCCAAGCTAGAAACTCAAACACGGCTTTTACTGGACTCTTTTGGGGCTCCCATTTCCAGCCGGTGTCAAGGCCGGGGCAGCCGCCAGGCTGGGGTTCACCCCCGGCTGCAGGGGGAAGGGGGTGGCCGGATCCGGCTCCGCAGCGCCCCGGGTGCTGGCGGTTTTTGTGCCGTCACCCGCCTGCGATGGGGAAAACCACGGCTGAGGCTGCCGGCGGGCGAGGGGCAGACGCCGCACGGGGGGCTGGGGGCCATGGGACGAGCTGTGGCGGCTGGCACATGCTGGCATGGGCAGAGCGGAGCCTGGCCGAGGCACGAGGAGCGAAACGCCCTGGCTGTGGGTCAGGACTTGTCCCCTCGGTGTGAAACCGGAGGGGTCCCTTGGGAATGGGGAGCCGTGGGGATGCAGCAATGGGATGCAGGGATGCTGAGCGCAGGGCTGGAGCGCAGGGTGTTTGCAGCTCCTCCCCGTCTCCCTCTGCTCCCCAAATCCAGGGGACTCGCAAGGTGCCGCGGCCACTCATGGACATCTGGGACCACAGCACCCAGGAGGAGCCCGGGGACCCCATGGTGGCCAGGGGTGCAGGTGTGGTCCCCAACCTCCTCCCCGTAGGGCTGTGGCAGCCCCTGTGCCACCAGTGGCTCTGTGGCCGGAGCAGCCTCTGTTCCCAGGGGGCTGTGCTGAGGCAAGCGGGGCCACATGCAAGAGGTGTTGCTGAGATGATGCCAAATGTGTGGGGGATCCAGAGCTGGAGCTGAACACACCATCAGCCAGCAGTGCAGGGGCCTCCCGCAGCTCCTGTACGTCTCAGGACGGGACCCTGCCAGTCCCGGGACCCCCAGCACCCCGGCTATCGAAACCCTGCAGCACCGAGGGGACAAAATTCGGGACATCTGCTCCTCTGGATGGAAAAGCACATCCCAAGGGAGCGTGCAGCAGGGGGGGGCCGGCGGGCAGGGGGCTGCTGGGACGCGGGGGGCGGCAGCACGGGAATCTGCAGCTGGGGGCTCAGACCCAAGGCCCAGGAATTTGGGGACCCCCGAGGTTGCCGAGTGCTGAGAGGTCCTAGCGAGGGAGGGGATGTGGATAATGGGATGCTCAGTGGTGCAGGGCAGCGGGGCCGTGTGGGGCAGCCTGGGTGGGACAGGGAGCTCGTGGCCCTTCGGAGTCATCGTCACCCAGTGTCCCAGCAGTGCTGGCTTCTCCCACACGATGGAGCAAAGCACCTGGCCATCTCCCGTGGTCCCACCAAGGGCTCCTGTACCCCTTCGCTGTTTACCCCCAAAACCAGAGCGAAGGCACTGGCTCAGTGTTTCCCGAGGCTGCAGGCTGTGAGCGAGGGACCAACACGAGCACGGGGGTCTCCAGGTGGCTTTATTGGGGGGCTTGGAGCTGGGAGCTCCGTCGTCGGAGGGGCTGCCATGGAAGAGGGGGACACTCAGGGCTCCCTATTTCTCCAGCTGCTTGCCACAAGGGGAACGTCTTGGTACTCGCTTACACCAGCCTCTGCCTTAGCACAGACAGGGGCTGTGGGGGAAGCCCCCCGAGCCTGCGGAGCAGGGACCGTGCCAGCCAGCCCCACTCCCTTCACACCCCCCCAAAACAGCCCTATTTTGGGAAAAAGAGACATGCACCATCCCTGTTTCCCCCAAAGTGGGAAGCAGCTGGACAACACAAGTGCTGCCGGAGGAGCTGTGTTAAAAAAGCCGGATCCTATGCGGCTCTAGGGATGAAGGCGGTTGGACAGCCGGGCCACCGAGAGCCACCGAAGATGGAGCAGGGAGGGGGCTGCGGGGCGGCCAAAGCAGCTGCGGGGAGACACAGTGTTATAAATAATTCTGCCCCATCCCTGGGGGCGTCCTCACGGGGCTGCAGCCCTAGAACCAGCTGACGTGGTTGGATTTGAGTCCGGTGAAGCACATGTTGTTGGAGCAGCCCCCGCCGTAGGTGGGGGGGCAGGCTGAACACGGCCGCCCCACCTTGTACGGTGCTTCTCCCAGCCAGTTGCCCCTAAAAAGAGAGGAGGACATCACCTCTGAGCACCATTGCCTCGCTGCCAACAGCCAGCGAGGTGGGAGGACGGCACAGGGGGGCTTCCCTCCGCGCACTTACTTGATGGCGTAGTTGCAGACGAGGAGGACGGCGCGCCGCCACGTGCTGCCCCACACGCGCACGTTGGTGCAGGTGGCCAGGGCACAGCCCAGGCGGCTGGAGGATGCCCACACCATCTGCACCGGGACAGAGGACAGGCGCTGTCGGTGACCACCAGCCCAGGCATCCCGCAGCCGCTCACCCCAGGACCCCAGCACAGGGCTCCAACCCACAGGGAATCCCATCCCGCCTGCCCAGATTCCTCAGGCTGGGTGCCATGCCCATCACGGGCAGTGCTTTGTCACCAGAGGGTGATTTTTTGCTGCCCCTCTTCTGCCTGCAGCCTGTGCTGCCCTGCAAGGCGCTGCCTTTCCAGGGTCACTTAAATGAGCAGCAGAGTCGAGGTCACTTCTCCGATTTACCCAAATTAGTTCCCAAACATCACCGTGAATCATCACCGGCAGCTTACTCTGCACACGGGGAGGTGAATCAGAACCAGAAGCTCCTCCTAAAGCCTCTCCAGCTGGAATTTCTTCCTTAAAAAATGTATCCTGCCCATTTGCAACCCAGAGCACCCCCAAGCATCCCCAGGGACAAGCCACCCAAGGGTTGCATTGGCTCAAGTGAAGGTTGGAGCCATGCAGAAGATGTCATTAGGGGTTGGCACGGCTTTGCCCCTGGGCAGGGGAGCAGGGGGAGGTTTTCCACCTTCTGCTGGCCAGTGGATGTGTCAGGATGAATGGGCTGCATTCTGGGGAGCCGGACACGGCTGGGTGCTATAAAGCCACTCCATCACAGAGGAGAGGAGTCAAGCTCAGCAAAAGCACAAAGGGGCTTTTTTTTTCTTCTCTTCACCACCTTTGAGGTGCCAGTGGGGTAATAAGGAGAAAAAGGCCAAAGCAGGGAAAAAACGCTTAAAGGAAATGAAAACCTCCCAGCCAACTGGCCAGAAGGTCCCAGCTGCACTTCAGCGGGCTGCGAGCCCCTGGGACCACCCAATTGCTGCGGGGGCCCAGGGTGGGAGAGCATCGCTGCCGGCTGCGTGCACCCCTCCGCCAGGCCTGCCGCTGGCTGTGAGGCAGCTGCCAGGATTCGGATGGAAGGAGCAGCCAAGGAGCTGTGAGCTGCCCCTCGGTTTGCAGCCAGGTCCCGGGGGCTGCGGGGGGTGCGGGGGGCTGCGGCGCTCACCTGCGTGTAGTGGCTGCAGACAGAGCCGCTGCATTTGGAGGGGCAGCGGGGGTTGCACTCGTGGGGGTGGGGGAAGGAGTAGTGCTGCTTCTCCTGGTGCCACGATTTCACCATGTCCACAACGGAGCGGTGCCTGCAAAAGGTGCCGTGCGTAAGGTGGACCCCCTCCACCTCAGAGGTGGTGGGCGAGGGAGAGGAGGGGGACAAAGGCTCCACATAGAGAGAATGGGATGGAGCGGGGGCAACAACGTCTTTGTGCCAAGTCCACTTGTGCCCGAGGCCAGAAGACCTGGCCCTTGCTGGAGGCACCTGAGGTCTCTGCTCCGTGTGCCAGGCAGAGATGAATGCCATGTTCCCCAAATGAGCAGCGGGCACCTCTGGTTTCCCACATTTACCCTGCTGCAAGAGTTGACCCTCCTCATCCTCCTCCCCTGGGGGGCTCATCCCACCCCTTGGTTGCATCTCAGTCCTCTGCAACCCCAGCTCAGAGCCTCTGCTCCTCGACCGAGGGGCTGCCGCTGCTCCTCCTCCTCCTGCAGCATCGCAGGGTGCAGGGTGTCCCCAGGAACCCACTCTGCCCGTGGGACACTCACCTGCCCGAGTGGATGGAGAGGTTCTGCCCCATGTATTTCATCAGCTGGGGGGGGCCGTGGTCCCACAGGCAGCGTGCAGCCCACGCCTCCGCTGCCCTGGCCAGCCGCTCATCCCACACCTGGCCAGGAGGGAAGGAAAAGAGCAGGGATTCGGGTGCCCACAGGACATAAGAGGAGAAACCCACTCCCTTGTGCTCAGGGGGCAGTTTCTGAGCACCCATGGGTGTCCAAAAAACATGACGCACATATTGGGCTGGAAAAAGCCCAGGGGAAGCACAGCAGCGTGTCCAGGAGTGATGAACCACCCCAGCTGCCCACCACGGCTCCTGGGCATGGAGGGTGCCCGCTGCCCTGGCACAGCACGGATGCCCTGAAGCAGTGCAAGCTCCTTCTGCCAAAGGTGGAGCTGAGCCCAGGGATGAAACGCCACAGCCCCGCGCTGCTGCTGCAGCTCGCAGCCATCCCCAGCCCCACCACAGCCCTGGCCACAGACGAACCGGTGAGGACAGCTGGTTCCTTCATGCATTATTTAAAGGTTCCTCACCCATCCTGAACCGCTTTGGGGAGATGCCTGGGAGAGTTATTTTGGAAGGCAGGAATTTAGGCTGAGCAAGAAACAGCACAGGATGCTCCTGGGCACGTCTGACCTGCTCTGGTACCCAACAAGCTGGGCTGCTGCCTGCCTCCCCCAAACTGGCATCCAGGGACCACACAGCCACTCCGTTGGAGCTCTGGTCCCCTCCCTGGGAGCAGAGCAGCACGTCGCACCTCCTGCCCGGGGGGTCCCACTCCATGCTGGCTGAATTCCGTCTTTCTGGTGGCTCCTCATGCCTCCTCCCTTTAGGGCTGGAGCGCAGGAGCTCCAAGCAGGGTGGTGACAGCCTGGGGAAAGCTGCTCAGTCCCTCACCACCTCACTCCTGCACTTCCTGGGGGCTGGCATCTGCACCAGCTCCCGCACCAGCTCCCGAGGGATCCTGGAGCTTGGGGTGGGGCTGTGTCTCCCAGCTGCAGTTAGGGGAAAGGCTCCCACCAGGGTTTTGGGTTGGGACCTGAGCTTTTCATGCTTGTAACCACCTCCTTTCCCCTAATGCTTCCTCTGCAGCTCAGCTGGACGGATCCTGCCATCCCACAGCCGACAAGCTCCCAGACGTCCCAGGCATGGGACTGGGGGTCCTAATTCTGCTGCTGGGTGGAAACATCCCCGCACTGGGACTCCATCCCTCCCGCGCAGAGGCTGCACATGGGTCTGTCCTGCAGCAGGGACGCGAAACATCCCCGGCACAGGTATTCAGCAGCGCCCTGACATCCCTGTGGGTGGGTGCCCCATCCCTGCCAGGTTGGGTGCCCACATCATGGGTGAGCCCCCTGACCCCACCGCAGCAGCCAAGGGCCGTGGACCCAAAACCACCCCGCCAGAGCCCGACTCACCATATACTCCATGTTGGCAGCGGGAGGGGACACCTGTGCCCGCACTTGGTTGTGGTAGTCCAAAATCGCGCTCATGTCGTGGGGGGAGAGGTACCGCTTCCGACGGCTGCGGGGGACCCCTGCACCCCACAGCAGGCCCGCGGCTCTCCCCCCGGGGGGGGACAGGAGCTCGGTGGCATTGGGCAGCAGGAAGGAGCTGGACTGGTGCGTCACCCAGAAGCCCAGCGCGGTGAGGTACAGGTGCAGGTGGAGCACAGTCATGCTAGCCCGGCCGGTGGGATCAGCCGGCGTTTCGCTCCCGCACGGAGTTAAGCTCAGATAAGGCAGATCGCCGATCCAGCTGCTGGCACGTGGATCTAGGAGAGAAAACAAACAGGCACCGCTCAGGTTTGCAGTTCATGTGCAAAAGATGGAAATAAATCTTCCTTTTTTTCTTTTTCAAAATATTTTTTTTAATTAATCTCTTTGATAACCTCCTTTATCACAGCAAATACCCCAGGACCAGCAGGGAGATGGCTGGGGAACTGGCTTTCTTTTCTTTCTTTAAAAAAAAAAAAAAAGTATAAAATCTCCCCCATTTTTTCACTTATCACACATACCTGTCAGGCAGGGGCTAATTAGGAGCATGTTGAGATATTCCCTGCGGCTGCCCACCTTGTAACTTCCCAGGCATTTGGTGCGTTGAATAAATCCCCAGCACAAATGGAAATCTCATACAGATAGAGAAACGCACGGCAAGTTTTAAAAAGCATCAGCAAGAAATCCTAATGACTCTTTACCTCAGGGAAAGAAAAATAAACCACCGCAAAATCAGAATAATTAAAATTAAAAAAAAAAAAGAAAAATGCTGGAATATCTCGTCATCTGCTAGCCAATGCACCTCCCAATATCCCTGCCAGCCCTTCTCGGAGCAGCGGGGAGGATATTTCCCCAGCTACGTACCTCGCGGACTGAGCCAAGAGCAGCCGAGCCCGGCGGCGGCGGCCGGTGGGATTGACCTTTGCAAACAACCTGCTGGGACAGATGCAGGGAGAGGTTCAGCCTAGACCCGCCGGGCAGTCGGCCGCGGCTTCTGACGCAAAAGCGGCATCTTAACTCTTCCCCTGGGGAATGTCCCGGAGTCTGGAAAGAGCCCTGCTAGGAGATTTATAGGCTGGTGGATGCCTCCGCTCGCACAGGCGCGCAGGCACGCTGAGCCGTGCGGGATGCCGGTGGAGGGGAGCGAGCAGAGCCTGGCTCGCTCCTCCAGCAGGCAGAGGGGGGCTCTTGGGCTGGGGGTTTGTTATCAGCTGCCTTCAGGGAGAGATTTCCAGAGTCATCCCTCGGCCGTTCGCCCCTGCAGCTGGGGTCTCACTGGGAGCCGTGGACAGGGAAGCGAATCCATGTCGGCGAGGGATGCGGAAGGGGTTTTGCCCTGGGTAGGTGGCAGCGGGGCTGGCGCTCACCGGGAGACCCAAGGGCACCCAGCTTTGGTGTGAGCTGAGCAGATGGCAGAGATGTCCCTCGCCAGGGGTGGCTGGGAGGGGACTCGGTGGCCACACATGTCCCAGGGCCAGCAGCTCTCCCTGTTGGAAACGAAGCCGCTTGCTGGGTGGGTTCCCCAAGGACCAGGGTTTGCCACAGCCCGTGGGGGCTCTGCCCACGGCCCCACCGCTGACCTGGGCGATGCCCGGCCAGGGGCATCTCAGGGGAAAAGAGCCCTTCTTCTGCGGGCTGCATTCCCCCTCCACGTCTGTCCCCAGGGAGGGGAAATGGCTGCAGAAGTCTGAAAGCTGTAGACAATCCTGCAGCATCAAGTGTGTTTCCCTATAACATCCCAGCGATCACGACGCCTGGGGCCAGCTGAATTATTGCAGGTCACAAAAATGCAAGCCTGGCAGGCTGGAGGGGCTGCTTGCAATGCCCATGTGTATTTTTCCTGGCATCTGCTCTCCCATAAAGCAACTCAAGATGCTGCGGGCCCTGGGGAGCAGCTGGAGATATGTGCCGGGGGGATATTTCCACCCACTCCCCTCCCAGCGGGTGGGATGATGGTTGTGCCAGCAAGGAGATGGGGAAACTGCTGCCAAGGCATCTCTGGCCCTGCTGTGGCACCGCGGGACGGGACCCCTCGGTGCGGGAAGCAGCAGCACCCCATGGGCTGGCAGGGCTGGGCACGCTGCTGGGGGCCGTGCTGTGCCAAGGATGCTGGCGCTGGGCACACCGGGGTGTCAGGGTGGCTCCCAGAGCCCACCAGCTTGCCTGTCGTAAGGGGTCTAACCAGCTCGGCTTCACCTTTCCAGCACCAGACCACCCCAAAACCCCAGCCACCTCTCCACAGGTGCCGGGCAAAGCACCATCCCCAGTTTGCCAACACCCCTGTTCTATGTTCACCCACATGCAGAGGCGAGCACCAGCCCCAGGGGCTGGTGGCAGGACAGCCCTTCACACCACGCCAGGACGGCACACGCTGGGGCGGCACATGCCGGGGCTGCCTCCCTCGCCCAACCCTAGCTACCAAATCTCTCATTAGTAAGGCTGGTAAGGGTGGTTTCATTCCCAACGGATCGGAAGTGCAGATGGGGACATGCAGCAACCATCTCAACTGGGCAGACTGGGAGCAGCAGCTGCCGCCAAGCGCACACTAAGGTAGGAAGGGCACTGGGGCTGCGTTATGGGAGGGGTTTTTAATGATTTATTACTTCACAAAAGACAGAGCCCTATGCAGCAAGTGCTCATCCAGCACTGAACTGCAAAGCTTTGCATTTAAGAATTTTTTTTTGAGTTTTTCTTCCCCTGGGGCTCGAGGAGAGCAAACCCACTGCAGCCCCCCTGCCACGCAGCAGCGGAGCCGCACTGAGCCTCTGCGCGGGGAGAAGGCGAGGGCTTTGTCTCAGGTGCAGATGGAAAGCACTGCTTAATCAGCACTCCACGAGACAATCCAAATTCCAGGAACTGGAAGGGGCTTGTGTCCCTGCCAGGCGTAATATCCTGCAGCCCAGACTGGCCCGCCTGCCAAAGCACACGGTATCGCAGCGAGGACCTTGCTGGGAGCCAAGAAGCACACGCATTCAGCTGGATACAGCAGCAGCACCGGCAAATTCTCATTTTAATGGGCATCAGGGGAAAAAAAAAAAGAAATAAATCACCGGGTTCACAGCACTCTCTTGGCAGAGATGCCTGTCGATGGTTTTAAGACTGACACACATAGAGCTCGCTCCAGAATAAGCCATAGTGGGACCTGCAGGATTTCTCTATCGTGTTTGCTTCTCCCATCTGTGGGCTCCCAGCGTCACCCACCACCCATGTATGAAGGTGGCAGGGGGTGACATGAGCCCACATAGGACTGAGCAGGGCTCTGCCCCTTGCTGGGGAACGGGATCTGCCACAGTCCCTGAGCACCACCAGGCAAGAAGGCGGCCGATGCAACTTTCCATAGTGGGAGCCTCCTCTTTACCGAGGGTAAACCGGCTTTTGATGGCTTTTTGCATTTCTAGAGCCCTGTAAAGGTCCAGTACATCCACAGCTTGGTTCCTCCGCATGCATCATGAAAGGAGCTCTTCCTCCTTAGAGGTCAGAAGATTTGATCTCCATGTTGTGACATGAGAAAACCCAGGCTGAACTCCTACACGTTTATTTATGATCTCCCTGGAGTGAAACACGCCACTGAGCTATAACCCAGCTGAGATCAGTCTGAAGTCTGAGGACTTCAGAGTCATCCTTCTCAGTAATTAAGACCAGCTCCTTCTAAGTGTTGAATCCCTCTCTGAACTAAGCTGAGCCTTGGAGAAGGGGGTGCAGAAAAGTCAAATCTCATGCTGAAGGGGTGACCTCCCAGGCTGCGGGAACAAGGGGGTGAATTCCCAGCTGCCAGCAGAACTGCAGCTTTTTTGGCCAGAACATGAGGACACCATGTTGGGATGGACTCTTCCAAAGAATTTAGCCTTTCTTCATCTAAATTAAAGAAGTTTGATAGGTATTGAACCCCTTCTTCCTGATATCTCAGACATAGCAGGAACAGAGCAAGTTTCTCAAAGGAAATTTCACAATTTTAATGAGAAGTAGATAAAATTGTGAATTTTGATCATCTGCACTGTTCCTGTTGTTCCCTGTTAAAACCTGGGACGGAACAGAAAGCCAAGGTGCAATGCACATTCACCTCACTTTACCTCGCTGTGCCCCTCGGGTCATCTCCACACCCAAGAACCGGCTTTCCTCATGCCAGTGCAGCACAGTCACACCAGGAAGGAGGCGAAACTGAGCACGGGCTCCTAGGATCTCCAGTAAATGAGAGAGTCTTGTTAATTTGGCTTTCGGGTCTACCAAGGAGGTCCCTTGTTCCTGTTCCCTGTGCTAACAGGATGGGCTTCGTGATGGACACGGCACCAGACAAACCATGCGGTATAGCTTGCACCTACAGCTCCACGCACGGGGATCCAGGTGGAGGAAGCATGGGAGGCACACCAGACAGAGTGGGAGAGCAGAGCAAACCCTCTGGCTGGAGGCTTGTATCTCCAACAGCTCCAGCTGTGCAGTGCTCTGGGCTCTACAGGAACCTTTGGAGCAAACTTGAAGCAAGATAGCCCATGTGCTTTTGCCAGAGCTTGCAGGATTATTTATGAAGGGCTCAGTTATTGATTTCTAACGGATTTTTTCCTGACCCCAGGCCCATGTGAATCCTGCTCTTGGAGACTGCCTCCTAACCCACTTGGGCAGCGATCCTGGCTCCTGGGCAATGTTTCTGCTGTTCATGGCCAGCTGGCAGCAGCAGCACTGCCGAGACCGTACACTACCAGCCCCTCGCAGAGGAACATTTCACCTCTGCTGGGGCTGCGATTACGGGGAGGAGGGGAGGGATGGCAGTTCACACCGGGGGTACCACATCTGCGACCCCGAATGTGCGACCACAGGAGCACAGACCACAGCAGAGTGATCAGCAGGATGAGTTGGAACGGGCCAAGTCTTCTCCAGCCTTTATCTCAGCTACTCAAGGCGTCACGGCCTGCCTACAACAGCACCTGCCTCTGCATGAGGTGCAATGTCCTCTCATAACCCACCGTTTCCGCTGGCATATTTGCTAGGACATGAGAAAAACTAAAAATAAAGGTGAAGAAAAACCCTCTCCCATTTTATATATAGTGATGCTGCGGGGAGCTGGCTGCCGGGAGCATGGGCAGGAGCCTGCACGTGTGCCTGTGGGTCCGACCACCCAGGCTGGGCTCGGCGGGGTGGCACGGAGCAGCCCTGCCCACAGCCTGGCTACTGACCCACTCTACAAAGGCCACCTGGGCATCGCCCCGGCTCTACGAGCTGCAATTTGCTCCTTTTACTGGTGCAACTGGTCAGGTCCTGATAGGAGCCCGACCCTGGGAGCCTTTAGTGCTAGCAGCTAGAAACGTGGCAGGACTAATGCCCGTGTGATGCAAAGTGAGAACAACTTGTTTTGGGTTATTAACTAAGGTGTTCATCAAGGCTAACGGGATCCTGCGTGATCTCTGGTCAATAGGTGGGTGTCAGCCCACCCACCTCTCCCCCCGTCCCCCGCGGCACCGTCGGGGCTGTGGTCCCCACCAGCACCCGCAGCTGCCTGCGAGGAAGCTGTGAAGGCCACTGGCTCCAGCCAGCACCAAGATATAATTGGAGCCTTTGAAAGGCGAGAAATTTTTCCGCTGGCTCTAGAAATAAAATGTCTCTGAAGTTGAGTGCTGCGGACAGTCATTTCTCGCAAAGGTATTTTTTACAGTAACTGGGCTAAGTTTAGAAATCCGCTTAACAAACAGCACGGAAGCTCCTCTCAGCACAATTTAGAAGATAGTTAATTTGCTGTTTGCTAACGATTTATTTTTTAGCGCGGTGCTGCGGGTGTGTGATGGTGCCAATGTAAGAAGAATCTAACAGGTCAATTGAAAGAGGTGCCATCGCACCGCCAGTCAGCTGAGACCGAGATAGACCCGAACGTGAGCTGTGGCCTCCTTGCCAGCAGCACCCAGGCTGGGTACCGGGACCCCCTGCCCCACAGCAGCGCCCACCCCCACCACACGCCCACGCAGGTGCAGCCCACACCCAGCTCTGCCCACGCACACAGACACACAGAGGTAACAGCCCTGGAAACATGATGATGGTGGATTTTATTTTTTATTGTGATTATTGCCCACTCTTCGCGTGGTCAGCTTTCAGGCTCAGTGGTGGGAAAACTGTCAGTCCCACCCAGGGGTCCTGGTGGGAGTTCCCCATCCCATGGGGCAAAACCAGCCTACACCAAAGGCATCATCTGGGTTGAGCCGAGATAATTTCTTCCTCGGCATCTGACACAATAAGCACTACCTGTGTAACGGTCAGGAAACGCTGCAGCTCTGGCAAAGGGCTGGATCAGGTGCTGGTCGGGGGCTATTGGACCACGGCCCCGAAAGCCCAGCCCCGGCAAAGTGAAGTCAGGACACCCTGGCAGCCTTACCATGTAATTTTCTTGCCTGGACGGGTGTGTGCCGCAGCTTGACTGCAGCCCCTGTGTATTCAGTCCATTCCCTTTTTTTCCAAGACCAAAATTAAGATAGAAACGGAGCACCTGGCAGTGGTTCACAGGCGGGTTTGTCATGGCTGCACAGGGAGGTCTTGTTCCCCTTGCTCCTCTTCTCGGGGGTGGCCCCGGTGCTCACGTGCCCAGGCCCCCATAGTGGCACGAGCAAACACCCCCCAACATCCTTGCCAGTGCACAGTTCACCATCTCCAGCTGCAAAATGTTTTTTTCCACAGAAAAAAAAAAAAGTTGCTGCTGTTTGTTGTTTGTTTGGCTCAGATTAAGTAACGGTGGGGCTGAAAGAGACGATGCTTTTCCTCTCTGGCTCTGAAGGAAGAGGCGGATGTTTGCAGTGGTTTATCGTTCCTTGGGATGTTGGGATGGGGTCTCCTGAAGGTGTTCCTTCTCCCCAGGGTCTGTCTGGAGCATGTCTGGCAGTGGGGAGGACATGGTTCAGGTGGGTGGTGACCACTCCAAGCCTGGCCAGGTTTAAAACCAGACCCCGGTCAGTGCAGGAAGGTGGTTCAGGAGGAAAGACACAGCACAGGAGGTCTCGGGGGTGTCCAACAGAGGTGGAGGGGCTCTGGACAGGAAAGATGTGCCTGTGTAGGCTCTGGGTGTATTAACATCTCTTCACAAGGCTGAGAAACAGCAGCAGTTCAGCTCTCCTGGGGCTCCCCGGGGAGGCCAGCAGTGCTGAAGCAGAGCGAGTACCTAACTGGTGAGATGGGAGTACCATCCTGAAGCTTTTGGTCTTCTGAGTGCCACTGGGCAAACCACTTCCCGTACATATTTCTCTGTCCATACTATCACGCTGATCTCATCTACCAGAGGGCTCTGAGCATTGCCAGTGACCAGCCCTGCATCAGAGCTGGTCCTGCCCTCCAGGTGAGCAGGCCAGGACTACGAAGGATTTCGGACACATCTGCCTGTTTCTGGCATTGAAGCTGAAAGGAGCCTCAAATATTTTTGCTCACTTTTAAAATCTCTTGCTGTACCTGGACATCTCAGGGCTTTCTGGCCTCAGAACGGGAGTAGCTTGATGGACACTTCGTATTTTCACCCCTCCACTGTCCCGTAAAGATTTTTTGTGAATCTTTGCCAAGAAATCTCCCTTTTCTCGTGGGACTTCCAAGCTTTCCCACGTCCAGATGGCTGGATCCAAGCCACCAGATTTCTGTCTGCCTAGACATGAAATTTCTCAGGTTCAACCACAGAGGCTCAGATGTTTGCAAGAACCATTTTGCTCAAAGCTGGACAAAGGCTGGAAAAGCAGAAAACGAGAATCTTGGGATGCTCTTTTCTGCTTTATTTCTTTAACCTTCGGCCAAAGAAGACCACACTGCCCTGCAAGAACAGCTCATGCAGCCCTTGCTGTGGCACACCGGGCAGGGATTGCAGAGCCTATGGACGCACCATCACTGCTGCCTTGTGCCAGACTTACCAAGTTGTCATCTGCTCCTCCTCTGTCTTGGACTCCACATTTATTATGGCAAACTGCGCACTGGGAGCCTGCATGCACTTGACCATCCAAAAAGCAACCTCCCGCTTTTTGGATTGCTAACCCGAGGCTGAGCCAAGCACGTATGTGATGCATAAAGGAATGGAAATCAAGAGCTCTGGCTCCAAAAGCATTTGCCAGGTGATATAAAGCAAGGAGCTCCCCGGGCCCAGCCTCTGCCAGACGCTGCAAGAAGGAGCTGCGGTTCCCAAACTCACTTAGACACCCTGCCTGCCACAAGTGATTAATTTTGTTGTTCCAAGAATGTAAATGCCTGTGAGAAACCGTGCAGCTGGAGGGCCGAGACAGACGTGTTCTGATGATGTCACAGCATCCCTGTGGAGCTGCGTTGTACTGCAGAAGCTGGGAGAGGGTCAGGCTGGGAGATGGGCATGGCCGTGGTTTTGGGATGCAGAAGCTCAGCAAGAAGAGCCAAAGGTGCTGTGACGAGTGCACCGATACCTCCTTCCCATGCTGGGCCATCATGCAGGGTTTTGAAATGGAAAACAAGCAGCAAATAGCATGGGATCTTTATGGATAATCTGTGCACAGAGAAAAAAAGATGAACCCATGCTTGCAGTGCAGAGCCCGTACCAAATCTTCCCTGTCTTTCAAGTGGAAGAGGCTGCCCTCTGCCACCAGCCCCTTGCCCACAACCCAGTGCTCACTGCTGCGTGTGCTTGGGCGGCCGTTACCCCTCTGCTCTTGGCATTAGACAGAGTTTGTGTTGTTTCATGCTGGGATGTATTTCCCCGCCTGCCGAGAGGTGACGGAGGCTGGGTCACGGGCCACAGCGGCCGCAGCAAGGGTTACTCGCAGATCCTGCCCTGTGCGAGCTTAATGTCAACAAGAAGCCCATGAACTCTCATAAATTGCAGGCTAACCTGCCCAGCAGTGAATTATTCCTGCCCGAAGGGCTTGAAGCATGGCTGTAAACTGCAGGGAGCTTTCGGCTGCCCACCAACCCAGCCACAGTGCTGGCGGGGCTGATCCCCAGTGCCACCAGCTGATCCCCAATGCCGGTGGTTGGGAGCCATCCCAGGGGGCTCCCACCAGGAAAGGTTCCCATGCGGGGAGATCTCCCTTTGCAGGTCCTGGGAAGGAGTTGGTGTGTCAGTGCATGGTCTGGGTTCCACAGCCAGGACACCCGTGGTGGGTGGACACGGCGGTGACTGTCCCAGCAAAGCACGGCTCCCTGATGTGCATGTGCTTTGACCTGCCAGGGATACATGGGAGTGTTTAAAATACACTGGGAAAAAAACCCCACGTATCTACGAAGACATAGAAGGGAATCTGATTCCAATCAAAGACTTGTAAGGTCCAAACCAGTGATCTGAAGTTTAACTGAACACATTCAAAATGGGAGCAATTCTCTCCACATCTCTCCCAGCACAGAGACACGCTCCCCGGGGTCTTTTCTCCCCTGACTAGGAGACATGCTGGCATGTGAGTCCCTGAAAACCCTGAACCCCTGAAAACCCTGGGACACCTCCTCTGAAGACAACTGTCTGGTCTGAGGGTGCTCCGAGTGCTGGCAGCTCCATCAAGCCCATGCTCCCCACCCTTTGAAGTACAGAGGGAGGTGGATGGGGGATTCCTGCAGCTCACTGGGGGCTCTGTCCATCACTCAGGCTGTGTCCACACAGTGACACAAAGATCTGACCCTGGCTTGTGGTGGCACATCTGTGCTACTGTGACCTTGCCCTTGTGCCACAAGCGATGGGCAGGAGGAAACGGCAGTGGAGTGGGGAACACTCCAGTACCTGAAGCACATGTCCCAGAGGGTTTTGTGCTTGTGGTGGCCAACAAGGACTGGCTGATAAGGTTCATGCTGCCCCATCCTCCCCATTGCTGCTAGCGAGGTTTAACTAGCCCGCGCAAGCGAGCCTGCTACAATCCAGCTTTCATCTGGCTAACAGACGTGCTGGTGCCAGCTCCCGCAGAGGAACCTGGCAGGTCGGAGGGAGGTGCTCGGTGAAGGGAAGGACAGAGCCCATCTGCCTTGTGGCCGGCGTCTCGCAGGACGGCAAACACAGAGCTCAGCGAGACAGCTGTTGCCTTTGGCACGTCCCTCTCCCCGCTCCACTTCCCCAGCAGACGCGGAGCGCAGTTTTACCCCAGCGTTCAGTCTGCTGCCCACGTGTTGCTGCTAAGCCAAGCCTGCCAGGGCAGTCGAGTCTCCCGCGTCCGGCTTTCCCTGCCTTGAAACCAGGGCAGGTGAGAGCCGTGCAGGAGCACCACGTCCCGGGAGCCAGGAAAGCAGCACTCCCACAGCCTCCCCCAGCATCTTCCCAGCCAGGAGCCAAGGGGAAAGACATCTGCAGGGGCTGTGCACAGTTCCCAGCTGGACCCTGTTACAGCCCCAGCGCTTCCTTTTGGGCTCGTCAACATCCAGCCACCGGGTCCTGGCTGAGAGAAAGGGAGGGTGGCATTGCCCCAGGGGCCATGTCTGAGCAGGGGTGTGGTGGGTCAAGTTTGGGCAGAGGAATGAGCCTAGCTGCATCCTTCTCATCTGGTGCTCAGCTGTTTCTGGTTTTTCCCTTCCATTTTTCTTATTTAAGCTGGTATTTTCATGCTGTGCTGATAAGAGAGAGGAGGTCTGGGAGCACTGGTGGATGGGGCTAGCTACTGGGTGTCCACATCTCCCCCTCTGTGGGCTGCTGCAGTACAGACACCACGGATGGAGGGGCCCAGCAAAACCCTCTTTCCAAAACCAACATCTTGAATCTGTGACTGGGTTGTGGGAATGTCACAAACTGGAACTTGATAAATTAATTGAAGTGTTATATGACATTACATCTCCTGGCATGGGTGGCTCACAATGTTCACCATTAAACCTGCAACAGCAGGTGGGAGACACAATGAGCTCTCAGGCTCTGCGAGCAGCTGATGCCCATCTGGAGTAACTGGGATGAATGAAGTGGTTATAAAGCTCTGGCAGCAGTGCTGGGAGTGGGACTGTTCCTCTCTCCTTCTCCTCAGACAAGGACAGGGCTTTCCTCTTCTGCCTGCTTCAGTGATGGAAAGGATGAGATGACTCCATGAGTTCATGGACCGTGCTACGGGGAAAACCTCCAGGTCTCCTCACTGCAGTGTTTTGTGTCTGCCCTCCTGCTGAAGTGGTTGAGTAAATCAACAAGGCTCCCCTCTGTGTCTGCCAAAACCCCTCCAGCCGTCTCGCACAGATGACTGTTGAGGTGATGAGGAGGGTTAATTGACCCTGACAAATATTTACCTGTTTCTCTGGGTTTACAGAAACCTTGCTCCAGTTCCAGCTTTGAAGTGGAGTTCAAAGCCCCAGAAATGCTGATGTCTTGAGGGGAGCGAGCTCTCCCTGATGTGTAAAAATGCTGCTCCACAAGGAGAGGAACTGTGTCCCCTGTCCTCCTTGGAGGGTGTTTGGTGCAGCACTGGCATCTTCCATCATCTCACAGGGTCCTGCTTATCTCGCTGCACCAAAGTAAGATCTGCTTTGCCAGTTGTTTGGAGCCTACATTAAATAAACAGCCCAAAGAAAGGCCTTCTTCCAGCAAAGTGGCAGATCATGCTTCTCGTGTTTTTTTTCCTAAGCTCTGAATGGTGTCAACAGAGATTGGGCTGAGTTGCACATCTGTGGTGGACTCATATTTAAAAAAAAGTAGCTCGTTTGAACTGCACAAATAAACACTTGTGAAAAGAATCTTGTTTCTTTAAGTGAAGCTGGTAAATGCTCTGATTTAGTTAAAGCACTGGGATTTGGCTTTAATCTTATTTTTCACCAAATTTAAAGCTGAGAGGAGAGGAGAAGCTGTTTATTTTCAGAACAGGTAGAGTCTACATAGCAGGAGAACAACCTTCATCACCCACCTCCTCCTCGAGCTGTCAGTGACACCCCCCCGTGCACTGTTAACCACCTTCATACCTTCCTTCCACTTGGTAACACGCAGACTGCATCACTGTATTTTGGGAGACGCTCCATTCCTGGCAAACTGGGATGTGTTTCCCGGCGAAAGCTGAGAGAGGCAGTCTGGCCCACTTCATGTGGGGAAACGGGGCCAGACCGTAATGGACCAGTAATGGTCCTGCCAGCCTCTCATGCCTGATGGTAAAATATAATGAGATTCTTTGGAGAAGGTGCGGAAGCTCCCTAAAAAATACTTCAGCCTTAATCTGCTGTTTGGGAGCATTTAACCCTAATGGCAGTTCTTCTGTACCTGGTACACAAAGCCAGGAAAGAGTCCTGGCTGGGAAAAATGGTGATAAACCAGCTCTGGATTTCTCCTTGAGGCAAACTCATTTCTCCACTGCCCTAATCCCAGGGATGGGTGACCTGGGCACTGCTCAGCACCCTTCACGCTGACACGTCCTCTCACCTCTCTTTCTGCCTGTCCTGTCTTTCAGGTGCTGCCCATGGTTGATGACCACACCAATGAACTCCATGGCCTGGGGCATCCTTGTTTCCTCTGCAGAAGGCTGAGATGTGGGGCAGCCCTGTGGTGAAAGAGCGCAGAGAGGTAAGAATTCAGCTCACTGAACACAGGAAATACATAGGTAAAAACTGAAAAAAAAAAAAAAAAAACTTGAAAAAAAAAAATCTGTTAATTTAAGCATCTAAATTAAGACCATGACAATCTTGAGTGCACTGGCTATTCAGCATTCCCTTTGAACATCTCTTGTAACTATTATTTCACATCTACAGAGTATTTCACCAGTGGTTATGGTCAGGGCAAACTCAAATCACAGTTCTAGACAACACTTACATAATTAACTGAGCCGGTAAAGCACAGATCAAATATTATGCATGTGTATTTTTTAATTTTACATTTAGTATTTTTAAGTACATATTTGACAGAAATAGCTACAACTTGGGTGATGTGGCTGGTTGTACCAGCTATGGAGTCAAGAAACAGAAACTTTTAACTGCAGCTAATCAACACAAAGTGACTTCCAAATTTTACACCTGAACATATGAGACTGATTCTTTCCTGCAAATATTCAACCTAAAAATGCACCAGTAAAGTTTGAAAAGTTCATATTCTGGATTTGAATGAATAAGTATAGACCATTTCCTGTCCATATTTGATAAGTTCCAACAAACAGCAGTTTGTTCCTTTAAAAAAATGCTGTATATTTGTGCAGCAGCTCAAGGGCCACCCAGCAAAGGGTTTCATGGAAATCGTTGTCCTGAGTTTTGCATGATGTTTGATCTGTGATTGATAATCCTTATAGAAAGGGAATAAATGGAAACAACAAATAGCCCTTCTAGCACATGGCTAACAAAGTTTAACCAAACCAGGCAGGAGTTCCTTCCCATTGACCGTGCTGCTCAGAGAGCACTGCCCGCTCAGCCCGCGGGGAAGAACCCACCCAGCAGCCACCCCCAAAAGACAGCACAGGGAGAATCAAATTAATTCAAATACTCAGGTGTTGGGGGGCAGGAGTGAGGATTTTCTTTGGCAAACACAGAAGGCATGCATTATATGCTGTGCAAAAAAAAAAAGGAGGAATATTTCAGCAAGGAGTTGCACACACAGCCACCACAGCTGCTCAAGGAAGTCAGGTAATTATAGATAAACATGACTAATTAAGAGCATTTCATGCCCAAGTGCATGTACACTTATCACATTAATTATGTATCTTTTTCATGTGTAATCTCACCCCAACATCATCTGCTAATTGGCTGTTTAATTTGTATTGCAGGAAAAATAACTATTTTACATCTTTGTGAACCCTGGTTATTTTTAAGATCTTCAGATCATTACTGTATCCCTCAGCAACCTCACAATTATATCTGAAAGAAATTTAGGAAGGAGAACAGAACCTCTCCCGTATCCCGCTCAGGGTATGGGGATGCAGAGGGTAAGGGACTTGCCTATGGCTGGAGAGGGAGTTTGTCAGAGCCACAAATTAAACCCAGCTCCTCAGAGCCCATGCTCGTCACAACACCATTTGCTCTTGTAAATTAAAACCCGTCATTAGTCTGCTCCGCTACAATCTGGCTGTGCGGAACAAGAAATGTAAATATTTTGTAGCAGTAGGTATTCATCTGTAGCATTAATAAAGTTTGGGCCACTAAAAACTGAATTGGTTCTTTATTATGCTTTGCCCTGTATCCCAAAATGTTTACATCTTTGGACATAACCACCAAATATGCTGGAAATTCCCTGTAGCTCAGATCATACCCTTCCTATTCATTTGAGGAGAGCTGGAGGGGAAATGTGTGCCATGCAGACGTTTTCATGCCAGGTCCAGCGATGGTTCTGTTTGTACAAATTCCCGGGGTTAATTTCCACACCATTTTCCAAAATTCTTGGGGTTTCAGGACTGGGAAAGACCTTTCCCATTTGTCTGGGCAGTCACACAGGTAGTGAGTTACCATCTTCTCTCTTCTGTCTCTCAACTCAGTATCTCTACTGTAAATAACACAGCATCTGCTCCCAGGAGCGAAACTTAAACCTGGCCCGTGACAAGACTGAGGCTTGTAGGAAGAGCATCCCTCCCCATCAGAGATGAGCAGCAAAGATCTAGGCCAGTGTGAGGGGAAGGCTGCCACGTCTCTGCCCCAGACTGCATTTCAAGGCACTGCTGATACAAGGGAACAAAGCACAATTTTTTTTTTTTTTTTTTTTTTTTTTTTAAACGGACAGTGAATAGAGAAGGCTGTGGAGCTGAAAGCACTGAAGTTGATGGACAGTGTCTCAGCAAAGGGCCAGGACTATCTTAAACTCCAACTTAAGCTCCTATTAGGCAAAGAAAATACAGCACAAATTATGCTTATGTAGCACCTCTCGTGCAAACATCCCAGGACGCTCCACGATCAAACTCAAACACAATCAATCATGGAGATGTGAGCAGCGCTCACCAAGGAAAACAGAGAGCTGGGGCGGCTTGGCAAGAATGAGCGGCACGGCTGCCGCGCACACCAGGCTCCCAAAGGGAAGGGCTGGGGGCTGGCGAGGGCACGCCGGCCCCCCTGGGCAGGCAATGGTGGGTAGGCAGAGGCCAGCGCGGTGTGGGAATCGCTGTGAGGCAGACGGAGGGTCTCCCAGGTCCAACTGGGCCGTTACTAGCTGGGTAACTCGGCCCCACCGAGTGTGCGGCCACAGGCTGCTGGCTCTGCCGGTCCCACCACGCAGCGTGCCCAGATGGGCACCCACCATCTCCTCCCAGTGCCCCTGGAGCACCCCTTCCCTGCAGTGTCAGTTGGCCTGTGAGAACCCACCTTAGCCCAAATTTGGTCAGAAAATAACAATTGCTTGTGTTTTGTAAGAAAATTTGGGTAGCTTTTCTCTCCTATCACTCCAGGCATCCTTCCTTGTTTGCAACAGAGAGCAACAGACCCAGAAATCTCACAAAAAGAAAAATAAAGATTCCTATTTAGCACAGCCAAGAGACTCAGTTTGACTGTTAAAGCTGAGAATTCAGTTCAAACTCCTTGGTCCTGCTCCATAGCAAATCTCCAGACCTTTGCTAATTTACTCTCCAGTGTTGGGAGCCTCCTTGGCTGGAGCACTCGTGACGGCTAAAGTTCCTGCAGGGCTTTATCACAGGGCTGAAGAATTAAACTCCAGTAGCTCATCCTGGCTTTAAGGTATAATCAGCTTTTCAGTATCGATCTTGCCTTCTTCTAACATGCAACAGTTTTGAGTGTGTTTAGCAGGAAGAACTTGTGAGTAGGAGGTCTCATGACATTGATGCGTGAGGCGGTGACACCGCTGCAGCGTGTTTGGGTACAGCATCATTTTCTCAGCGTTGAGGTGACAGCAGGTCACAGTGCAGCACCAGGAGCCAGAGCAGAATGCAAGAAGATCTGAATTTCTCCACAGCTAATTCTAAGCACCCAAATTAGGCGTTCAGTTGCCCTAGGCTCCTGACAGGGGTTCTAAGGTTGTCTCTTCACTGACTATAGACTGAGACTAGGGTGACCATTTCCTGATGGGGTTCCTCAGTTCTGTGGAAGGTCTCCATACCATAGTCTCACATCAGCAAGACAGACTTCTCTGCAATCACAGTGGTTAACAGACGATTAACAGAATCATTGGAATGAGACATTAATTTGCTAAAGAACTAAATTATTTTAAATAATTAACAACTCGGAGTGTCATTGGTCTTGCTCCAGTGAAGATTGAAATACCTGATACATGAACTCTATGACCGGGAAAGATTTCCTCCAAACCTGCCACAGCTCAGGAATAAGGATGCTTTTCCCAGGTGTGTCAGATCTTACTTCAAACCTCTGATCTGGCTGGGATCTCCACATTGCCTGCCCTAAGCTCTGGGTGACTGGGCACGAGGGACAAGGCTCACCAACCACTCTTCAGCCCTGAAAGTGGTTCTACAGCCCCTAATGAATCTATCCCTGCGTAGCTGAAAGGCAAGATGT
This sequence comes from Ardeotis arabs, assembly GCA_011801015.1. Lineage (NCBI taxonomy): Eukaryota > Metazoa > Chordata > Aves > Otidiformes > Otididae > Ardeotis > Ardeotis arabs. The sequence continues at coordinate 31,259 of JAAGAY010143728.1, read as the reverse complement.
GATTTCTCAATGAAACAGAAACAATTTTCTTCGGGCCTTGGTTCAAATTAAACCAGAAAAGAAAAAAAAAAAAAAAAACAAACAAATAACCCAATTTTTAAAATCAAATAGCCTGGAAGATCCCAGCTTGAATCAGGCAGTGATTTGGTAGGTTAAGGAAAAAGAAAAGGAAGGACAAACACATCTGCTATACCTGACAAATTAACTCAGTTTAATATGGTTTATACCTGTTGCAGCTTGACCAGGTGTCTGTGAGAGCTCTTTGGGAACCTTCTGCAATCCCCCTACAACAAACCTTATTCCACGTTTATGAATAAAAGCTTTTTTATGCAGTTTTAAAAGACCTAAATTCTGCTTTTGTGATTCTTTACAGAGGAATGGCAATCGGCTCCTCAAAGGACTCTTGGTCTTGGCTGGTGGACACGGCAGCAAATACCTGGCCCTAAAGTAGAGATTTACTCTAAATCTGCAGGACACCTGGACCCAGCTGAGCTCTGCTCACTGCACTTCGGAGAATCCGCGATTTACAGAGATAATCCTCAGACATTTCAAGCTGGGCTGAGGATAGACACGTTTCCAGCCCATGCCATCAACTCTATTCATCTGGAACAGGTGCCAAGCTTATGGAATGCTCCTGCCATGTGGTAGACACCACAGCATGCTTCATTAGCAACCAGCCGAGCAGCTCGCCACCTCCAGCTCGCCGGCATTGCACACAGTCTGGAGTTCAGAGACCCAAACCTGGGAAGCAAAGGAGACGAGGTTTCAAAGGCAGAGGGGGATTTAGGCAGACAATGCTGGACTCTGTAAAACCTGCTCCCAGCCCCTCTTATCCTCCCTCCTTTGAGTGAACGCAGCTGTCTGTCCTTTCTAATTCAGGGGTACAATGTGGCTGCAAGTGTGAGACACAGCCGTGGCAGTCTTATTAAAAACAACACCTAATGAATTGCCAAATGCCATTTACCCTGGATAACCTCCTTAGCAGAAACTCTCCGTATCTACTGCAGCTGCTTTGATGTGTTCTTCTGCTCTTTCAGCCCAGATGTTGTCATAGATTTGCTGACGATGACTGCAAGCCGGCTTTGAAATGCGCTCTGGCAAGAAATACTTTCCCATCCTGTCTCAGATAGGGTCTGCTTTTCCCCCCCCCCTCACATTTTTAGTGCTGAGGCCATTGGGATGAATAAAGGCTCTTTGTTCATTTGGCCATTTCTCTGCTTGCTGATGCATTTTTCATTTTTTAAAAACTAAGTTGCAATGACAGCGGCAGCAGTTCAATAGACGACTAGGTCTCGAATACCACAGTGGCAGCCGGTGCTTGGACACCAATTTCAGCTATAAGAACGGACAGTGAAAAAGGGCAGAAGCCTTAAGAACCCAGAAAGACTTTCTCCCTCTCTCTCTCTCCTAGGAAAAAAAGTAGAAAATTCTACTGAGTGAGGAAATTCTCAATTTTTCTCTTTACTATCATGGTAGACACTGTCTTTCAGAGGAGCTGCACCTTATTCTAGAAGTAGTGGATGCTCATTTATGGGACGAGGGAAAATGGCCTCAAGTTGCACCAGGGGAGGTTTAGATTGGATATTAGGAAAAATTTCTCCAGTGAAGGGTTGCCAAGCACTGGAACAGGCTGCCCAGGGCGGTGGTGGAGTCACCATCCCTAGAGGGGTTCAAACGCCGGGTGGGTGTGGAGCTTGGGGACGTGGTTGAGTGGTGGACCTGGCAGTGCTAGGCTGACGGCAGGGCTCGATGATCTGAAAGGTCTTTTCTGACCCAAATGATTCTGTGGTTCTGTGGAATGGGTGCTACAGCCCCGAGCCCCAGAGCGTTCCTCTTAGAATCACAGAATGGTTTGGGTGGGAAGGGACCTGTAAAGCCCACCCAGTCCAACCCCCCTGCGAGGAGCAGGGACATCTCCAACCGGAGCAGGGACATCTCCAACCAGATCAGGTTGGTCAGAGCCCTGTCCAACCTGGCTTGGAATGTTCCCAGGGATGGGGCATCCACCACCTCTCTGGGCAACCTGGGCCAGTGCTCCACGACGTTCTGACGCTCTGCTCTGGAAGCACCCTCCCCTTTGGCCATGGGTGCAAAACGCCACCTCAGTTCTCATTTTGACGGGGAGAGTGGGAAACGGAGGCTGCCGAGCACACGCGTCGTTCCTCCGACACAGACACGCGGGGGGGGGCCCCTCCCGGCTCCCGTAGGGACCCCGCACCGACCGGCTCCCACTGCGCGGGGCCCAGCAGGGGGCGCCCTCCCACCCGCAGCGGCCGCACGCATGCGCACAGCCCGCCCCGTTCCCAGCCTGGCGGGGGCCGCGAGGGGGCGCCCGAGCGGGGCGGCGGAAGGGAGGGGCCGGCGCGCGGTGCGTGACGCAGTACGGCGGCCGAGCGGGCGGGGCGGGGCGGCGGCGGGGATGGAGCGGCTGGAGCGGTGCGGGCGCTGGCTGCGGGCCGGGCTGGCCGCCGGGCGGGTCCGCCGCCGGCTGCCCTGGCTGCTGCTCGCCATCGTCCTCCTCGGGTCCGCCCTCAAGGACGGCGACCTGGTGCCCGAGACGCCCATGCGGAACAAGCGTAACCCGCTCAACGTGTGAGGAGGGGCGGGGGGGGGAGCGCAGCCC
>JAAGAY010143728.1:901-28451 GCA_011801015.1 Ardeotis arabs | reverse complement strand
TGGCGGGCGGGCAGGGAGGGCTGGGTGAGCCGGGCTGCTGGGGGACGGGGGTTTCTGTTAGACTCCGTGGTCTAAACGGCTGCTGTAGCCTACAGGACTGCGAGATTTCAGAACAACTGGAGTTTCTTGCTCAGTTTTTATTGGAAGAGGAAAACAAGGATTTTTTTTCCTCCTTTATCTCCCAGATAGTTCCTCAGGTCTGAGTAAACGGATAGCTACCGAACTCTTCTAAAAGCAGACTAAAAATAATAAGTATTTCAGCATCTTTTGTAAAAGCAGAGTTACTGCTATCCTTTTCTAGCACTTGGTCAGTGATTTAACCGGCTTAGCATTCTTCTTAGTCATGTGCTGCGTTTGAACGTTTTGCCTGGCATGAGGAGGGCGATGAGCTGGGCCAGGGCACATGTGCAGATCAGAAAGTAAAGATCAGATCAGCTAAAGCTGCTGTTTTCTCCTGTGACTTGGGGAGGTCTGTACTTTATTGATTCACATTTGTCGTTTGATGACAGGGGAGAAGAGCTGCTTTTAGTGTGATTGAAAAGAAGGATTGGCAGGAATGTCTGGAGAGTGAAATTGATCTTACAGTAAAAACATTCTGCAGTTTAATTCTCCCTTTTTAAATAGGGGAAGGTTATCTGAAGCAAGTTTTTTTTCCCCTACAAATTACTTGCCTGCTGGTTTGCCAGCAGCAATGATGTTAGCAGCCTCTTTAGCTTTTAACTATCTCAATAAAATGAGGATTTTCTTTTCAATCACTGCTTCTTGGTAGCAGCTGTAGTTGCCACACTGATGCCACTTCTACTGTCAAGAGTAATGGAGGTACTACTTGAAATCCTAGGCAAGGCCCTGACAGTTTTTGTTAGGAGCTTACTTGTTTTTGTCTTAGGTGCTGAGGTGATGATTAAGTGATGACTGTGTGTGTCTAGCTGTAGTTCAGCCGCAGCAGAATCCTGCTGTCTCTGTTTTTTGAACTGGAACGTGAGCAAATAGGGGTCTGCACAGTTCCCTTCCCACCAGCTGATAGGAAGCGAACTGGATTGGAAGGTGCTAATGGGAGAAAGAAGATCATAGACTATGGTCTCCTTAATTTGTTAATAAATTAATTTGTACCTACTCCACTCTAAGATTTGAAAAGTTTACTAGTTATACAATGCGGTCTCCTGCTAAACAGGATATTAGCACATCATCACTTGGTTTTCAAGATCTTATAGGCATCACAGCAAAAACTTTCAAGGCAGAGGGTGAATTTAGAGATGGAAGGGTTTGTGTTTGTAAAGGAAAGCTCTCATCAACTGGAGGGATGGCAAAGGAGCAAATGCGTTGCGGTGCTTCGTTTGTTTTATAACATGATAACAGAGGAAAAGTTTCATGGGCTGATGAAAGGAGTCCGCCCTTCTACTAGCTACCTTGTTTAGTATTGAGTGAGATTGTGAAGGGCTTTGAAAGCAAATATAATCAAGAATGGAGGAAAAGAGTCGGAAGAAGGGTTACTGTGGTCAGAGTAGCAAGCTAAAAATACATTCTTGGCAGCTGCATTCTGAGTAGGGCAGAGTTGAGTGGGTTTGTAGGATAAAAGTGATTGCAAAACTGATCTGCAAGTCTGAACGAGGGCTCTAGGTCTGAGGGAACGCTGCCTGGGAAACCGGTGAAGTACTTGGCTGTGGGAGTATTCAGGTGTTGGGCCCAAGAGAAATAGTGTGGAGAGGGTTAAGATTTTAGCTGTGCTTTACTTGTGTCTAATTTAGACAGCTCTGAACGCTGACCTTGAGAACACACTTCTTCAAGCACTGCCACTTACCCCAGCTCCTGTGAAGTCTCACACCTGCATGTTTCTCTTCTGGCTTTTCTCTGGCAGGTATTTTGTCAAGGTGGCTTGGGCATGGACGTTCTGGCTTCTGCTGCCCTTCATGGCAGTCACCACCTACCAGTTTGCCGAGAGCAAGTTCCGCTATGGTCCCACAAAGAGCATCCTGACCGTGCTGCGACGTCTCAGCGCGCTGCTGGTGGGCACTGCCGTCTGGTACGTCTGCACCGGACTCTTCATGTATATAGAGAACCTCACCGGCGCGTGCTCTACCTCCACTCAACTCGGCGAGCCTCACCGGCTGTACGCCACCAAGCAGGAGTGCCACCGGGACAACGGGATCTGGAATGGTTTTGATATCTCGGGGCACTGTTTTCTGCTCTCGTACTGTGCTCTGATGATTGTGGAGGAAGTGGCTGTGCTGGAAGGCCTGTCCGTAGACCAGAACTCTAAGCTGCACGTTGTGATCAACAGCCTGTTTGTTTCGTTGTGTTTTCTCACCATGATCTGGGTGTTCATGTTTCTCTGCACTGCCGTGTATTTCCATGACTTCAGTCAAAAGTTTCTCGGTGTGCTGATAGGTCTGTCAGCTTGGTATGGGACATACAGATTTTGGTACCTGAAACCCTTTTCTCCTGGACTGCCTCTTCCAAATATACCTTTGAGTTCAAAGAAATACAGTTATAGCAGATAAAATAAGTTTTAACATTTTGTGATTTTGCTTTCAGTACTGGAGTAGGTGAATGTAGAAATGGTCACTGTATTTCCACTGGAAGGAACAAGGTGATGGGCCGGAGGAAACCAAATCTGTACTAGCTGATGGCTGGCAGATGGTAATGAGCTTCTTCCTTGGGAGAAAAAAAAATTGGTATTGGAAGAGGTGTGCTCTTGTTTAGGAGCTGCTAACTGACGTTCTCAGCAAAGACATCAGAAGCTGGATCTGTTTCTCTTACTAACAAACGGAGGAGCAGGTCCAAGGCTGACAGAGGCCTTTGCTCTTTAAGAGCTTGACTAATCTCAAATTAATTCTCCCTCTTTCTTTTTTATTTATTTGGGTCAAAATATTGTGGATGATCCAAACATCTTTTTTTTTTTTTTTTCCTTTTTTTAATACTTCTGTTTGTATTGCCTTAGGGGAAAGGTCTGATAATGACAGTGCTGCTAAGTGTTGCAAAAATATCAATACTCGTTAAAGCAGTATATAGCTCTGTTGTGAAACTAGAACATCTCATGTTCTCAAGTGTTCAATACACTAACTTGCCACAAATGCTTCTTAGCTGCCTGCACCTTCTGCAACAATAGGAGTAAATCTGAGATGGAATGTCTTAAGCAGGCTGTGACTTCAAATTCATGCCTGCCTTTGAAAAGGAACCTCTTGAAAAACAAGCCTTAACTTTTTCCTGAGGTGAAGTATCTGTAACAGTATTTTGTCATTTTATTCTTGACAGAAAAAACCAAACTCCTTCCAATTTTGTTAAGAAGTCTAATATGAGAATTGGGGTTTTAATTTTTTAAAGATGTTACGCGTTGCACGCTTTGCAACAACGAGTGGTGTGTTTCTTCTAGAAGAACAATGAAATTCTGGCGTTATGAACAAGTTAGCTTAACCTGCCGTTTCCCAAATAGCCTGCTTGCTAGCGAATTAAACACATTGTTTATCCTAAGAGCTGCAGAGCAGTGTGCTTGAAGCCATATTTATTCTTGTTTATCCAGCAATATCAATAAGCTACTTAATTTTGATTGCACATAAAGATGGAGCCACTTTTGATGTGGCTTGAAACCCGCTACTGAATAAAACACTACTGCTGCGGAATGAGTAGGTGTGAGGTGGGATGGCTTTACTAATCATATCAATCAGATATTTAGCATAGTTTTTTATCTTGAAAAGTTTTTTTTATTATTTCATAAAGGCTTATTCATTATGCAGTTGCACAAAGTTTGTTTGACAATGGTAGTGATGAGCAAGGCAGCCAAAAAGGTCTGTGGGCAAGGCTGTAGGTAGCATCTGCTACTCTGAGAGCGGACTTGATCTGTCTGTAACATTTGACTCCAAGGTGGGTATTTTGCTGGTTATAGGGTACGATGCACCGTAGTCTAATCTCAGGACATTTCTTTTTGCCATCTGAACAGCTCTCTTCCAGCAAGGGAGTGGTAGCATTTGCAATAAATACAGCAGTGTTAATTCATGCTTGTGGTCTGCCTCAGAGAAGAGCTGAATTCACCTGAATTTCTACTGAATTCAGTGGCAAGTGGGAGTTGTTGTGCATCCTTAGAAAGTACAGATCACCTAACAGAAAGAAGCTGTTCCGGGAGGTTATGTGTTTTCTATCGAGCTCCTCCATTTGTTTTTGCATTAAATTGCCTTTTGGAAAATGTGCACTGAATAACTCATATTGGTTTAAGTAAATTTCTTTAAATGATGCAAATTCATTTGCAGATTTTCTTTTGATGTAATGTAAGCCTGCTCCCAATAGAGCTAAGCTGGACCGCAAGCCACTTTCACCATGAAAAAGGATTATATACCCAGAAGGTTTTCTGATTAATTTCATTAGATTTAAGTTTCTATTTTAGGTTATCGTTGTGTAACTTTGCTATATAGACAAGGCCTTGGAACAGGAAATGCTATTTATTTAAACCAACTGACTTGCTGAAATTCAGTTTCAGAAATGTTTAATGCAGTCACTATATGGATATTTCTGTTCACCTCTAACCAGTGTCATACAATTTTTTTATTATGGAATTCATGTGGGATATGGTTATTCTCAAAAGGACTTTTATTTAAACAATGACAGAAAAACCCTTGAAAACTTTATCAGTGTTTGTGTCTTTGACAGTCTGTTTCTGATGTCTGCAAAGATGCTGCTGCTCTTCATTTCCCTGAATGGTTCAGCCTCACTGGTTTTGTGACTACAAGATGCACGATCAAACGGACATGGGTAGTTCTAAATTTGAATGGTTAATATAGCACAGATTCTCAAAAGTACAGGGTGTAAAAAAACCAAACCAAACAAAAAAAAAGCCATGCCTGACAAGAGCAAGTTTCCTAATGTGTGCCTGTTACACCAGGCAGTTGATTCTGTAGACATGGACAGCTACTTATTGCAGCAAAGTGAAAACCTGATCTGTTGAAATATACTGGGAAATTCCCGTGGGCTGTAATCTTGCTTGTGAGTGTGGAAATCTTGGCGTGTGTGTCTTTCTCAGTACCCTGAGACCACGTACCAGCTGATGGCTTAGGTTCCCTGGTGCTCCAGACCTTTTCTTGGCGCTTTTTGACTCTATTCAGAGTAAGTCTTTGCTTCCTTGTACTTCAACTGGAAGTCAAAGGTTACAAATTTTCTGTTCGTGTATTTGCCACCACCTTTGTCTGATTTCCTTCCCTCCCCCAAATACATTTTTATCATTAAAACAAAAACGCAGCCTCTCTGTGACAGGTTTGCAGTGAAAGAGGAACAGTGCTGTGAGTAGCTGGATTTGATGTCCTGTACCAAAGGCACAAATCAGCTGTCAACAGATGTTATTCATTTGTTTCAAGTGTTTTTAAGAAGTATAACATTTTAAGAATAAATTTTCACATTTTGTTGTGAATTCCAAAAGACAGCAGCTGTAATCACAAGAAACACTTAAGTCTTTTTCTTTTTTTTTCTCTGTTCTACATTAAAGTATTTCTCTTGTTCTGCAGAGCTGTCTTTCTGTATCCGTAGAATTATTTAGGTAAATCTTATTTCCAGTGTCTTACTAGCGTATTTCTTATTTCAACATATGCATGCTAATTTTTCGTTGCCTGTGTTTGTCAAGCCTGTTTTGTGAGCTCTGTCTCACGGTACTTTCACAGAGGCAGTGTGTGGCCTGACTGATGTGGCTGAGGCAGCTCTTGGTGCCTTAAACGCTTTCCTCTGCTGGGGCCAGCAAGGAGGGGAGTCTCAGCAACAACCCGGTGAGAAGATCAACTGGATTAGGATTAATTTCACTCTTCACTTACCTGGGACTCTTTCAAATGTTTGCGTCACTGGAGACAAGATCAGGCAAACAGGAAAGTTTAGATCTTTCGTAAGAGCCACCTGAACAGTTCAGACTTTAAACATAGCTGAAACCAGGGTTTGATTCTTCCTCCAAGTCTTTGTTCAAAGCAAACTTGTTCCGTGAATGCTTCACTGGTGCTAAGTGGTGTTCTTGGTTTGCCAGTTTATTTATGTGTACTGAAATTTAGGTTGCGGAGAGCTGCAAAAGAAGAATCCTGTTTTCATTCTGAAGTGAGAAACGCCCAGTTATGCTGTATGGTGCACTTTAATGGAAAAAAAAAAACAACTGTAGGGGCTGCTGTGATAGGTTAGACGTTTTGGAAAATCAGGCTTTAGTTATGAACACAAGTCTACAGTCACTTTTCTTAGTGAAATAATATCTGTTTTTTTCCACTGTAGCTTAAAGCAGATCCCTGCAGCTTCTCTGCAATCAACCTTTTCCAGCTCTTTCCCTTTGATCAGCCTGTGTTTATCTCTGTTTGCTCAGAAACTTGTTTCCTGGGATTATTTCTTTTCATAGCTTCATCTCGCCTCCTGGAGCGCAGATTACTAATAAATGCTCTTCACCTCTGCTAGATGCGTGCTTCCTTTCTGTATATTTTGTCTTCCCTTCTTTTAAGTATTTTGCCGAAGCTGAAGATGAAAGTAATTAATGCTAGCAAAAAAGGCTGTTGTGCTTCAGAACTTGTAATTAAAAGGAGTTGGTCTGTCAGTGTAATGGTGTTTACCCAGAAAAGAACATGTGCTTAATTTATTGAAGCATAGCTACTCCTGGTGTGCTTGAACCCGTGGAAGGAAAGAGAAGACAACATGACAGTGGCGCTTGGTGCATTAGTAGAGTTAGCTTTGTCCTTTTCATGGGGAGCAAGGAATGCATTTCTGTAGTTTCACCCAGGTATTTAGTAGGAAATTATTAAGTAATTTGAATGCGGGAAAAGTACTTTAGTGCTTAAAGTATGAGAACATAGAGGTTAACAAGCTGGGGAAGTAGAAATGGAAATTATTATCAGGATTGTGTGCCTGAAATTTCAGGCAATTATGTAGTAATTTAGTCTGAAAGATTATTTCTTTTTAAACTGCCCTCTGGCCATCACAAAACACAAGCAATGCCGTGTGCCTTGTAACAAGCTGAACAACTTTTACAGAAAAGCTTTGGAGCTGTATTATGGCAGAGAAAATAAGCAGGTGAAGAGCTTTACTGGTGTTTCAGGAGAGGTGAATATCAAGGGAAAGCAGTACTCAGAAAAATGCCTTCTCAGTCCTTTTCCTGGCAGTGTGGGAGATGTGCAGTTGTACTGTGCATCTCCCCAGTGGTGTAAGGCTGAAGAAAGAAAAGCGTGGAACAAATGATGATTGTTTTCATCTCATATTTTGAAGCCTTTTTCCATGTCCCGTCTAGGCTCATTCTGTGCTTTTAGGTCATGTATTCCCCCAGTCATGCGGTTTAATGCATATAATCTGTGGGAAGCGTTGTTGATGTCAGAGCAATAAAAAAGCATATCCTTAATGTATGTATCAGCTCTCTTCTGAAATCTCTTCCCTGAATCCCAAGCTGCCTCTGTTCTGCAGAGCCTTCCCCGTCTCGTGGGGCCTGGGGAGAAGAGCGGAGCCGAGAGGTTACACGCGATGTGACTGTGTCAGTGACAGGCTTAGCATCATGACTCAGTGCTGGAGAAAATTCAGCTAAAGAGGCTGTGGCTCAAAATAGCTGACTGTGATGGAGAAAGGCGGGCAAAATTAGTTGAAAATAAAGATGGTATTAAGCCCGCAGAGCCTGTTAGCCTTATATCCAAATGTGTGAATTGTTGCACCCAAACCCAGCAGGACTGTGCTGATTCGGAATGGCATTCAGGGTCTGCCCTCTGTGTTTGGCAGATGATGGAAGCGCACACGGATTTAATATGTGCTTGGCAGTGTCATTCGAGGTCACGGCTCTTCCCAGCACCGTGCACCATTGCTCCAGCTTTGCTATAGCCTGACCTGACTGATTTGGTTTTTAGAAGAAAAAGAGTAATAGAATGTTGAGGTTTTTAAGAATATATTTTTTTTTCCTGTTGATTGTAATGATTTGGAAGTTAAGAGAAAAAATTATGCCAGAGTGTGTGTGTTTGGTTTTTTTTTCTTTTTGTTTTCTGGGGATTTGCTTTGTTTTAGAGAGGTTTCTTTCGCTTGTGGCCAAGAATCTTCCCTGTTGCTGTTCTGTAGTGATTGGCTCTGAGGGCATGGAATGGAAAGAAATTGCTTTTGGTAAGCAAAAATAGAAGAGTGTTCCAGGAGGCTTGCAGCAGAGTGACGTGACCTTGTGATGTAAAGAGCATGTGCGAAAGCACTTAACTATGCAGAGCGCTTAGTTCTGTGTCAAGAAATGCCTGCAGGATTATAAAGCACCTGCAAACCTGGTCATGCTCTGTTCTGATTGCAAAGTAGCTTTATTTGGATAACTCTCCTGGAGCTAAAAAGGATTTAGGTCACAGGAGAGATGAGGTGCTGGTAGGAAAGGGCTGAGGCAGGAGGCAATGAAAGCAGGGGGTTGGACGGTGTTATTTTTAAAGGAAGGCTTTTGAAGTTATCACTCTGCTGTTAATGAAGAGCTTTTTATCAAGAGTGTATCTCCTGCATTTCTTAGCTGTTCTTTCTGAGAAGGTGGAAATGGGAGGTGCTGTGTCCACAACGCAGAGCTGCACAACCCCTGGGCTCCTGGCAACAGAAATGTCTCTGAAAATGATCACACATCCCTGGCTGTCTGCGGTAGGAGAGAGAAATCACGGGAGTGCAGGAGAGGGGTAGGACAGTAGAGAGGGGTAAAGAAAAAAGAGCTGAAAGTAGATCATTGTGCAGAGGAGAAAGACAAAAACGGAAAAAAAAAATACTGTGAGCTCTCAAGGAGTGGGTGGAGGTTGACACTTTGCTCATCGATGCTCTTCAGCATCAAAGTCGCATGGAAATAGGCATAATCTGCTGTGGCAACGGCAACCGCTGTCTGCGAGCGGAGCCCTGGGCTGCAGCGCGCGGGTTACTGCAGTCCGCAGCCTCTGCCTGCCCTCGCTGCAGCTGCGCTGAGAGACAGCTGTGTTCTGACAGAGCAATTGTTCATCTAAATTATTTACGGCGTATATGGTATTCTTTCTTGCACTGGGAGGCATTTAAAGCAGACTTTTCTCTCTGTTTAATCCTTCAGAGGAAAGCACGCGAAACGGAGAGTGAAAGACAATGACAGTAAATGTCATTTGGGCACATTTGGAAATCAGCATGAGGGGATAAAATAGGAAATTTGTTTGTTGTGAATGCACTCTATCTGAGAATACAAGTTCCAGTCTGTTTTCTCTACTGCTTAAAACCTTCGATTCAATATTATAAATGGCTCGGTCTGACACCTCTCTGATTTATCACTGAGGCCATGCTTTAGGAAATCCTTTAGGGATGCAAAGTCTGTCCCTGTTCAGAAAATACTTATGCAAATGTTTTCATTCCCATTCGTACCTGTGGGTTTGAACTTTTGTCTGGGAGCAGCCTGCTGAACGTGGGCTGGGACCTATTCTGTCCTGCCGAGGCCAAAGGAGCTTTTCTACAGATTTGAGTAGTAAGAGCGGCTTGGTAGCATGAACAGATGTGAAATTACCTTCCTACCCTCCGCTGTTCCACAGATAACCGCACGTGTGGAGTTACAGTAGTTAGCTTTTAGGTTGTACATTGTTTCTTGGTTCTTTGGTTATTTAGTTTTTAATCCCATATTATTTTATATTACCCCTGGCCCTGTCAAAATACTATTATCCTATTATCCCATATTTTAATCCTGTGTATCCCTCAGGAACCTGAGAGATTTAGTTGCTGTAATTGCCTGCATTGTGGATCCAGTCTGGGTGGTGTTGGCTTTGACCTTGATGACAGCAGTGAATGCCACAAAATGCAACTTGATGTTAAGTATTTTCACAAGCTTTAGTGTTTTCTGTTTGCAGAAAGAGCGTTTCCCCTTGCTTGAAGCAGCAGATCTTACACTATCCTCCTTTCCTTCTTAGCCAGGATACTGAAGTTGCAGTTGAGTGGTAAGGATGTTTTTTTTTTAATTCAGAAACAGAGCAAGACTCAGCAATTAATTTCTCAGAGGGCCACAAGATGGTCACTCAGTATTCTGAGGCAGCCCTTGATCTCGGTTTCCTTGGCAACCTGTGATGGACAGGCCCTGTGGTGTGTTCCCTGTCCCCTGGCAGGCTTGGTTTTGAAATCCTTTATTCTGCATGGAGAGGTCTCCTCCATCCCTTGACAGGCAAAAGAGAAGGCTGCCAGCCAGCTGCAAGACTGGCACGTACGTTTTCAATTTTCATAATTGAGTCTTCTGAGCAAAACCCCTAGGAGTAAAAAGATTTCAGAATCTGTAGTACTACAGATCTGACCATTGGGAGCCTGTTAAACAGGAGACTTGTGAGGGACGAGGGAGTGACCACTCCTTAGGAGCTCGCTCAGTGTCATGAAGCTCTGTCTCAGAGGTGCTCGAAAGGGCTTGGACCTGACAAATAGCCCCAGATTTTCTTCCCTCTGATAATTAAATGTTCCACATTTCAGCACAGGTACAGATTTTAAGACCCTGAGGTGCCTACAAGCACAATTGTCTCTAAAACACAGAGATTTTGAAGGATAAAAATCTGCTTGGGTAAAAAAGTACACATAGGGTAAAGCCTAAGAAGGACCCTAACTGGGGTTGGATCAGGTTCACAGGAGTATTTGATGCGAGATACAGCACGAGCCATTCTGCTCTGTTGTCCAGTGCAGCCAAGCCAATGCTTCAGCGATAGCACTTTGCTACAGAGTTCCTCAGCAGTGAATTGTAAGGGGTCCCAGAGCAGGCATGTGCTCCCAATAGCATCTCTGAGGTGCCTCACCTTCCAGCCGTGCCCCGTGGGTGCTGCTGCTACCCACACCTTGCTGAGAGCAAAGCATAAAGTCCTGGAGTGAGAAAACAGATTTTTTTTTTTGCTATCATGTTCATATTTCTGGGTACAGAAAGCACCTCAGACAGTGAACTTTGGGCCAGTGCCAGGCTTATGGCTGTGTAGTGTGGTGGTCTCCGCTTTTAAAAGGAACTAGAGCAGAAAAAGTCTGATTAGGCTCAGATCAGCTCGAGCGAAAGCAACGTTTTATGATGACAGCCTGAGATCACCATAGGGCTGCTTATAGCAACTGGCTAATCTGGAATGATCGGGGTGGTGACATTCATCTCCCGGTTCGTTTCAGCGTGGTCTTACACATCAATCCAGCCTCTGCCTCTGACAGCAATTGCCTTTTATCGCTCGCACAGATTGCTTTTCCCTGGGGCAAAGTCCTGGTATTTTTCATTGCAGGGGAACACGGCTCAGCGACAGGGAGTGGCACTGTCTGCACTGATTTTTGCTTTTTTTTTTTAATTTAGTCCAAAACAAAGGCTTGCTGGGAACCTGTACAAAACTCATCACTACAGCATCTGTGGGCTCCCCACAAAGCGACAGGACTGACGGCTCTCGCGCGTTGGTCCAAACTGACCCGCGCCGTGTTCCAGCTGCTGGCTCTGCCTGCCTGCCGTATTACAGTTGTGTATTAACAGTGTGCTCCAGAACAGAACAAACACCTGTTTTCTGCAGTGTTTAGAGTTCTGATTTGCTCTGACATTTTAAATTTATTATTTGGTTTAAAAAAAAAAAAAAGAGCAAAGTAACAAGCATCAGTCTGGCTAAGCAGCTTCCTTCTGCCTCGTTCTTGGTCTGAAATCCTGGGCTCTCTGGGTTTCCTGGCCTTTTACCCCCAGTGATATTCCTTTCTACAGAAAATAAAGGAATCATCAGCTCTTGGAGATCACCAGGGAACGTGTGCATAGAACAACGGATGAAGGTCAAAAGAGGAAATCCTGGTAAGGGTTTCATGTCAGTGTATCTTTATAACTTCTGTTAGTATCTGCTAATGGACCAGATGAACCACATGCGGTCGTGTATGTTCTTTCAGATTCAGCAAAAGGGATCACCTCAGAGGACCCTCGTGCCTCCCTCTTCAAACACAAGCAAAATAACTATTTCTTCCCAAAGTCATTGATATGGTGAGGCAAATCTGTAACTGTGTTTGGGGCGGGGTGCGCCTGTGATGTTTCACTTGGCAGCCTCGGCTGGCTTGGGTTCTCACACACGGGTCTTAACTGTGGCCCTAATCATGGGGGGTTACATGGACAACACAGCATCTTTGCAGCCACGCAGGGCGTTGTATTCCAGGAGCGCATCAGACCAGCCTCCGTAATTGTGACAAGCCCAGCATAAATTTGTGCATTTTGCATTGTCTGATCTCCGTGTGCTCATCCCTTGTAATTCCTGCTAAATAGTCACAATTCCATGGCTGCCAGGGGGTATCAACAACCAAAGCTGTGGGGAAATCCTGCTGCTTTCAACTACATAAAGATAATTTTTTGAGTCAGAGACAAATGCAATTCATATTGCTTCAGCCACTCTTGGCATAGGTTCCCAAGCCCAGAGACGCAGCGTGACTCGCTAGGGATCACCGAAGCGCTCGGAAAAGCAGCCAGGGGAGGTCCTAGCAGGCTGAGCACTGACAGAAATGAGTGCCTTGGAAGAGGAATGCCTATTGTTTCCATGCAAATTTGTACATGAGAAAAAGCACAAACCAGCTGCACGTCTCTCTGCCCATGGGCATGCTTTGAGATAAGTGTTGAACGCATTCAGAAATGTGAAGCCGTTACTCCTCCCATATGGTTTATTGAGGATCTCAGTTTTCAAAGCATGAGAAGCAGTGAGGCCCGTTATTCTTTCCAACATGCAAAAGGCACAAGAAAGTCATCAATGTGATTCTGTGCAAAGTGTCTCTAAGAAAACACACAACGAGGAAATGACGGAAAAGAGCCCCCGATGGAAGGGAAAGCCGAAGGGCCTTCAGGAAAGTGCGGAAGAGTTCTGAAAATGGTTGTACTTTTTCAGAGTCCAGATATGCTCAGTCGGTGAAAGATGCTTTGCAAATCCGTGAAAGAAAACTCAAGAGACAGAGCCAAAAGGCTTAAAACAAAAATCTCCTTCATGTGCCAAAATTCAGGATGGAAGTCAAAATTATGTGTCTCAGGAAAAAAGTGCAGCAGTTAAAGACAAACATTAAATTCTTTTAAAAAAAAGCCTACCAAAACCAGACGTAGAAAGTGATACATCCTAAGAGCAGCTCAATAAAAAATATTCCTTTTAATGAAAATAATTTTTAAAATGGATACTTTAGGAACGCAAATCCACCTTGACTGTGACCAGCTACTGCACTCTGCTCCCAGGAAAGCCTCTGAGCACGACAATGCAACACCTTCTAGGAGAAGAAAGTCCCCACTACCTGCATGTGTGAAATGTGGCCAGTGAACACAAACATACAGGACCGAGTATCCGAGTCCCGTTAGTTAACCTGGGCATCAGGGAGTCTTCCCGGGGTTCTTGTCTCTCCCACTGGAGCCGGCTGGTGCCAGAGGCGGTGTCGCTTTCTGGTGGGCACAGCTGAGCCCGTGAGCCCCTGAGCCTCTCGCTGGAGTTGAATACTTAAACCTAAAAAAGGCATTTACAAGTTGATGCATTTTTTTGTTGTTGTTGTTGTCTTATTTCCTTGCAGTATACGTTTCTACTTCTAGACTATGGAATGTTACATTAAACAATATAATTATTCATTACCTTGCTTCAAATTTCATTACAGTTACTGAGGCTTCATCATAATTTCACACAGCACAGAGACACCAAACTAAACACCGAGCAGCCAGCACTAGATGTATTTTTTCTTTAAGTACCAGTAAGCAAAATATCCCATTCCTCCCAGAGATCCCATCAGGAAGGAGGCTCCGAAGAAGGAGGGAGGTTTCCGCTTGACCAGCCTGAAGGCGTTGGGTACCACTGCGGAGAGGAGCGTGGTGTGTATATCTCCCAAAACTTTCCTGAAGGCGAAGCGTTTTTGTATCCTGTCGAAGAAGGACTGTAGGTTAGGTCTGCTGCCGTCTTCCCAGTATTTCTTAGATAGTCCCAGAAACTTGAGGCGGTGCAGGGTAGCTCCTAACAAGACATCGGCCAAAGTAAAGACGCATCCGCAGAGCCAGAGTTCACACTTCTGCCCTGGAGAGAGAGAAGCGACAGAGCAGGTAGAGTAAGAAGAAACCCTTGGGTGGTCACCTTGCTCAAAAGATCCACAAAGGCAGGAGCGTTTGTATTAGACCTGGGGTGTTTTTTCTCAGCTGTCTGATATCGCAAGAGTTCAGACCCAATCTACCAGGCTATGTGATGGAGGACACGTGGGGCCACAAAGCTGGGAATACGAGATGAGAATTTATGGCCCATGTGAAGATACAACTCGCTGTTTGCAAAGTGGCTCTGTTCCCCTCTCCCGAGTTGAGAGCAGCAGGAGCTGGCATCCTGCCGTACCCAGGAGGTCCCTGGAAAAGGGCCCTTGGCCGCCCTTGAAGGAAGATGCGGTGCAGTGACCCCTTCTGCTCTGTTAGCGCTCGGGGAGAGCAGCAGTGTTTGTCCTTGGCTGCACTGGGAGCTGTTGCAGGAGTGTCACATTAACTTATCCTATTTTAGGGATGTGAGAAATCCTCAGGAATCAAAAACATTTGCTGGCTGGCCTGGCTGCTCTCCCTGGGTGCTGTCAGGGTGGTCCTGCCTCTGTCCGCTCTCCTGCAGCAGGGACCCTGCTCTGGGACACCAACACTGGCAGCACGTTTGTGCCAAGAGCCAGGTTTTGGGGGAGGCAGGGCTCAATGGGAATGGTGGGTGTGAGGAGAGGCACCAAAGCATTGAGAGCCCCTGATAATGGGTAACCTCACCAGAGAGACATCCAGGAAGAAACCGAGCTGTTGTTAGGCTGGAAGAAGCGGGCTCTGGCCAGGATGGCATTAAACGCTCCCCTGTGACCTTTCAGGGCTGAGGAGCAGGGCTGGGACAGAGCTGAGGGAGGTGCGAGTAGGGAAGAACAGCAGAAGGGCCACAAAACCTGGCCCCATCCAGCCTGAGCCTCCAGCTTTGCACCAAATCCTGAATTTTGGGGCTCTTCCACTGTCCTGTGGCTCCCTGTATCTGGGAGGGAGAGAGCAGCACCTTTACTGCACCCCTCAGCTGGCACTGGTGCTGCCTGCAGGGCCAGGCCAGGGGAATTACTGGTAATTAGCAGCCCTCGTTTGTAGCCGCTTGGCAGCCTGCCTGATCCTGCTGGAGGCACAGCCCAAGTGGACAGATTGCCTGTGCCTAATTAGTCAATAAATGTTTTCAGTGACTTATGAATTGTGGGGGTGCCACAGCCAGAGCCTCCTGGGTGCTGCGGGGACCCTGAGGATGCTCCGGCTTGGAGGTAAGGGAAGCAGGGCTGAGGTGCCTTGCTCCTAGGCACTGCTATGGGCAAAGGAGAAAGCAAATGTGAGGATGGCAGCTTTGGGAGGAAGCCCTACCTCTCCCGACTCTGGGTTGCACTCACTGCTGAGGTCTGGACCTGGCTGTAGGGTGCCCCAGCCCCTTGCACCCCTTCCCAGTGCCAAGTGGGGCAGAAACATGGGCAAGGGCAACTCATCCCCTCTGCGTCTGCAGCAGCCCCAGCTTGGACCAGCCCGTCCCAGCCGAGCGGGGTGGCTGTGGCAGGGGGTCACCCTGTGCTCCTGCAGCATCTCTTCCTGCCCTGCCCTGCCCGCATTGCTGTGCATCGGCCGGCAGCCTGGGCTGCGTGGGAGGAGAGCTGCTGCACTGCGGCTCCTGGGAAGGTGCCAAGGGGCTGGTGCCTGTGCCCGCCGCTGAGATCCTGACCTGGCGGGGGGAGGTTTGGGGCCAGGAGCAGCACACAAAGACCGAAGGCAGCAGACTGCCCGGGTGCTGGCAGCAGCAGCAGCCACCCCTCTGCCCCAGGCACGCAGGACATCCTCCAAGAGCACCTCATTAGGCTGAGTTCTGCTGAGCTATCCCAGCTCTCAGATCAGTTAATGAGGGTGTTTGTTGGAGGCAATTAGGGCAACGCAGGGTGCTGCTGTGAACACATCAGGGCTCTCAGCAAATCCCCAACCCAGTGCCTTGGAGGGCCCGACCTTGGCACCTCTGAGAGCCCTTCGGTGCGGCCCTGAGCATGACGCACGGCTCCCTGCGGCTAAGGCTGGCCCCAAGGGCAGGGGCAGCTGTGGGGTCGTCCCCTGATTGACTGCATCTGGGCTCTGCTCCGGACCTGGCACCATGGCGCTGGCGGCCGCCACCCCTGCCAGGGCTGGGGTTATGAGCCCTACCAGCAGCAGGGATGGGAGAATGATGGCGTCATCGTGGGGTGACAGCGGGCCAAGCGATGCCCAGCTGTGCCCATGCATCCCTGTCTGCCAGGGTGGCTCTCGACAGGCCCCCAGCAGCGCGTATTTGATGTCAGGCATGGCTGGTGTTGCTCTCCCCCACCCACTGGCGTTTGACACAGGTACTAGAAAAGCTCCCACCCTTCCAGGGCCCCTCAAAGTCCTATTGCGTTTCCCTGCCTGCACTCCACTGGGATGTGCTGCAGCCTCGCAGCTGGCGGGGCGCTTGGCTGTGGGACACATCCCCAACCCTGTGCTTTTGGCAGTCTGTGCTCCTCGTGGTGCAAGAGCCCGGAGCCAGCCCGCTCCTTCCTGAATCAGCCAGGGCATCAGTCACTGGTAACCCCTCACTGGGATGGAGGGGACCTGCCACCACCCTGTGATGACTTTGGAGCTCCCCCAGAACAGCCATGAGGACAGAGATCTCGCTATCCCCTTTGGTGAGGGGTGCGGGGGCTCCCCAGAGCAGGGGTGGTTTGCCGGAGGTTAGTAAGACCACGTCTGCCATGGCATCCAAAAACAGGAGAGCCCAGTGGCAGCCCCAGCCCCCAATGAACCTGAACGGTGTTTCATCAAGTGCAAAGCCATCACCTGTTCCTGGCATTGCACCTCAGCCTTCATGTGGAAAAACGCAGCCTAGCACCTACCTTGGTACTCCAGTTTCCTCTTCTCCAGCTCGGCCTCAATCTGGTCTAGCACCATTCCCAGCTCACCAAGGATCTTCTTCAAGTAGTTCACATCATCGTGCTCCAGGATCTTGGCCTGGGTGGAGACTGGGGTTAGGATGGGGGATGGATGGACATACATCCTTGCAACTGCGCAGGGATGTGAGGCACCAGGTGCCCATGGCAGGTCCATGGGTCGTGTCCCCCCACTACCAAAGAGATGTGTGTGGCTTTGACCCACTTACCATGAGCTTCTTCTGCTTGGAGAGGTAGGGCTCTGATAGCTGCGGCTCCTCTTCGTGGTCCAGCTTCATCAGCTCCGTGCTGGCGTTAGCTAAATGTCCTGGGGGGAGACAGACAGAGGGGCTGGGGTAGGGATGACTGGTATCTAGGGTGGCTGGTGTCTAAGCACCTTGTCCTGCATGGAAAATAGCTGTGGCACCAAGAAAAACACCCCAGAAAGGTAAAATTCATGGCTTGCTGCCACCATGCCACTGTAGGGCATTGCATGCCCTCCCAAGGATACGTGGCTTCTTCAGCCCTCCCATCCGCTCACGGCAGGGCAGCGCTGACGGCGGGGTTCGGCAGGTTCCCCTCCCTGGCCTTGGCAAGCCCCAGCTCTGTGGGTTTCGGGGGAGGTTCAGCTCTTCATTTCCTCTGCTGGATTCATACTAGAGCTGCCAGCAGATCTCTGTCTCTCACTGTTTTAAGAGCAGCCCTGAGCTGCTCCATAACCTGGTTCCTGCAGCTCCGTCCCCAGCAGGTCCATCCTTTGGGATATCTGAGCCAGCTGCCCACAAGTGGGTGTGCACATGTGAGCAGCAGAGGAGGGGATGCTCCTTCCTGAAAGAAGCTGTCTTGCCCTGGCTCGGTGTCTGGAGATGCAATTCTGTAGCGTGGAGCCCATCATGAGCACGGGAGAGACGCCCACCTTCCTCCCCACCCAGGGCACGGGAGGGATGTGAAGGGCTTTATGCAAGGGAGCTAACGGAGGGAAAGGAGACGGGTAAATGGAAGAACAGACCACGAGATGCAAAGTAACACCTTAGGGATGACTTAAATTACCTGAAGCTGGGCTAATCTCTTCCTGCCAGGGACCTTCTGTCTCTCCCTCCTTGTTCCCTCCAAAGAGGGCTTGGCTCTGCCAATGCGTGGGTGCAGGAGGTGCCGGGGTGGCAGCCAGCAGTGGGCTGTACGCTGCCACAAAATGGTGAAACCCCCTATTTTCCACCACAAGCCTTGAAGCTCGAGCTCGCTAAGGCTCCCAGCCAGCTCTCCTGGGGCTGTAACTTGGAGGGAAGCCTGGATATCACCCTGGTTTCATTCCTCCTGGGAGAGCCTGGCCCTCAGTTCACCCTCTCCTTGGGACACAACTACATGGATTTGCCTCGGCACCCACTGCAACGGGGCAGCTGAGCTGTTCCCTGGGCATAGGGATGTGTTGGGGACGAAGGGCACCACTGACACTGGGGCATCCCACAGCCCCTCTGTTGCAATGGCTTGGGAAAAACACCACCAGTGAGGAAGTTTGGATGGTGAGATATTTTTAAGGACCTTGGCAGAGTGCTGAGGAGGTGATGTGAGGCAGACGGGGTTCAGAAACCATCAGAGCAGCACCCTTTGGGGAGGGATGGGCTCTGCACCCTCATCTGCCTGAGGTCTGGGGGTGGGTGTGACACTTGAGGACACAAGGAAAGCATCCTGTGCAGGGTGCCAGCAGAGGCAGGGCAGACGACACCTCAGGAACAGCCTGTTTCTCTTTGTGTGCACGTGCACCCCGTTTCAGAGGGACCATTGATGGCTCAGACAGCTGAAGGGACTTGTGGGGGGAACAGCGTTTGCTACAGGTGCCATTTGGGTCCAGAGCCTAAAGGAAGGGAGAGATGTGGGGCACACTGGTGCCCTTCAAACAAGGTCACTTTTCTGGCAAGGGACTCTCTCCAGGAGTGATCCTCGTTGTTGAGTTATATTAAGCATCGTCAATGTTTCATGAGTGCTTGAAGGTCAGGTACGCAGTCTTATGCCAATTCATCCTCTGTCTGCAGCTCAGTCTGGCTGTACTCTCCCACCTGTGCCCTTAGAGCTGCTGGAGGGAGAGGGGATGCATGCGAGAGGGAGCAAATTCGTGTGCCCTAGAAAGAGCTGGGCAAGAAACGTGCATGGCCCATGGGAGCTCAGACACCTCTGGGGCTAGGAAGCCTCCACAGGGTGCCTGCAGCTCCCAAATTAATTGTGCTTTGGCATTTCCCAGCTCTGTCCCTGCCCATGTTGGTGGAAAGGAGAGATGAGCAAGAGCAGGGTGGCTGGACCGTGGAGCCAAACCGAGCTTGAAGGAAGGGCTGGGGGAGCCATCCCGCCGGCGCCGGCCCTGGGCAGCCCCGCCGGAGAGGCAACTTACTGCGGATCTCAGCGGTCGCGTACTTTGGGATCATGGAGTCGGTGGTGAGCTCGGGGTGCAGGATGCAGCCGTGTGTGTAGGCGTCCATGGGCAGCGAGTCCAGCAGCTCCCGGTACTGCAGCACCCGCGAGTGCAGCAGGCTGCCCGGCTCGGGGATCAGCTGGGTGACGTTTTCTGCGAGCGCAAAGGGAAAGCTGTTAGCAGGACACTCATTAGTGGCTCATTAGCCTGTGCGGGACACCAGATCCCCCTGCTCAGAGGTGGCTCAAGCCAGCAGGGCTGGCTGGGGCGGGGCATTAACTCAAAACCGTACCCCATGCTCAGCTGGCATGAGAGATAACCAGAGGTGGGCAAACCCATGGGACCACGGGGACGTGCACGCCTGTCGTTACCCAGCCCCGCAGCCCCCGCGTCCCCAGGAGCTCGGCACAGCAAGCCCTTCACCTCTGCAGCCCCTCAATTTGTACACTGTGGCTTCACATCTCTCCAAAGGGGAACAAAATCTTCCCATTCTGCAGAAAAGAGCTAAGACACAGGGATATGAGTTTGGACTCCCCTGAGTTTCGAACTCGTTACACTAGTGGCAATGAGGCACCTGATTTTCTTGGGCTTCCTTGAAAATCCCACTCAAAATGGGGAATCAGGGGGTAGGTGACCACAGAAGGAGCCCAACACATCTCTTTGCACTCAGCCAGTGTTGCAGCCGCCCCGGCCAGCTCTCCTCCTCCTCATCGTGTTGGGTTTTATTCATCTTTTGCAGATGGCAGTTTGTATTCTGCTCTTTTTATTACACTTTCAGCTCAAAATACATGGCAGATGACACCACAGGGAGCGAGATGTTGCTCTTGTCTCCCCCAAGACTATCAGGTCCATTTTTTAATGGGGTGATAAATGTTTATGGCGTCTTCAGATAGCAGTTAATAGGTAGTGAGTAAATTTACCACCGGGACTCGGTAAAGCTGGTTGCCCACACGCTGTCCGCAGTGCAGGGCGCACCGCATGCTGCCATGGCGGCCTGAGTTAAGGCACCTTGGCAGAAGGATTTGGGCAGGTGTGGCCAACGTGGCTCCTTCACTGAGGCCCCAAAATGACAGTTCTGCCCAGCCCCGATGCCAGTGGCAGGAGCAAGGCTGCGGGCACAGCCTGGTGATGCCCGCCCTGCACAGACCCCAGCTCGCCCACGCCCTGGGCCAGGCAGCATCGCGCCAGCAGGCACCTGCAGCTGGACAGGAGCCAGGGAAATTTTGGCAGCTCCTGTATTGCAAACCTCCTAACAGCTCTGGTTCAGGGCTGTCTCTCCTGGTAGGCTCCATAAAGTTGTTCTAACTGATGGGCAACAGCGTTACTGTCCCCTGAGCGAGGGGAGGTTTTGGTAGCTCCTCCTTGCCCACGGACTGCTTGCTGCCTGGGCTCCAGCTCTCCAAGTGGGGATTTTCCATCCGAGAAAAAGCAACTGGCTGAATGAAATAATAATAACCAACCTACAGCCCGCCTGATCTGTTCACAGGGATCCTGGCCGGCACCCAACGGGCTGGTGCTGAGGCTGGAAACTGCACATCCAGAGCCACTGCTCCGTCCGGCAGTGAGACGGAGCGACCACAATGAAATAGTGGAATGCTGGCCCACGACCTTCAGCATGTCCCAGGGAGGTTTTTTGGTGGGACAGTGCTCGTTCTGCTTTTGCATGCCATGGCAGACCTGCACATAGGAGTCAGCAAGGGATGGGCCATGCAAAGGTGGGATGGAGGGGGGCTCAGAGGATGGAGCTGGGGGCTGCAGCCCTTGGAGGAGCCCTGGTTGCCACCAGCCAATCAGTGGTATCTTGGTGCTGCTGGGCAGTGCCCTAGTGAGAGGCACCCTCAAAGGTGGCTTGTTGGCACTATTCATTGCTTTTTTGGGCAAAGAAAACCATTGCCCATTGCACCACCCTTCACTGACAGCTGACCCTCAGGGTTTGTGTAAACTGCTGAAAAAGACCGTGCTCCGAGCCCAGGGGAAAACACAACTCAGTGAATACACCTTCTTACAAATGCATTTTCAAGCTTTGCACCTTTCTGTCAGGTGGGAGATTCCCCCTTGGACCAACACCATGGCACCCTGGTAATGCTTTTGCCAGCCAGCACTGATGGACAACAACTTGGGGCAGAGCACAGAGCAGGCAGGGATGCTCCGGGCCCCTTCCCTGGAGCTTCCCCTCTCCATTTCTCAGCAAAAAGGTAAGAAATTGCACCTGGCTGGAAAATCTCTACGACAGGAGTTTCCCAGCGCACAGGCAGCGCAGTGTCCCCCTCCCGCCGAGGACAGCCTGTTGTCACATATGCCGGACCACCTGCCCTTCGCAAAGACCAGGCAAAGCGGTGCAGGGACCGCAGCCCCACAGATCAACGCTCCCCGCTGCCTCGTGGCCCCGGGACTGCCGCCATGCAGGAAAGCGGCGGCCATTCCCCAGGAGCCGCTGCCAGCGCGGGCTCCTCCTGACCGATCCCATCCCATCCCCGCTGCCCGCCGGCGAGCGAGCATCGTGCCTCCACCGAGCAGCACCAGCGCGGCGAGGCTGGGAGAGGACAGCAGCTGAGCTGGCGAGATGCCCTTGCTTCGGGAGCTATTTTGAGATGGTTTTTATGTCTCTGTTGCAAGGGGGATGGATGCTGGGGCGAACGTCGTGATGGCACAGCCCGAGCTCCCTGCTCAGCTTTGAAGCCTCCCCGGCAGAGCGTCCCAGCCTGACAGCCTGCAGGTTTGGGGAAATGAGGGCGAAGGGGTGTGAGATGCCGGGGAGAGGCTGCTTGCCTCAGCAGCCCTGCAAAGAGCTGCCTTCGAACACTGTCCCAGCGTCCCAGTGTGCTGAAATTTTAAAGGACATAGTGCATGCATTTGGCAAACAGCATCTGGATTAGACCCGAGTTTCCTCCGAGATGCAGCCCACTCCTCCCTTACCTCCTGTGAAGTTCTTCTCCATGTAGTCGATGATCTGGTTGTAATCGCTGATGATGTTGTCCCTGTGGATGATGACAGGCACCTCCTCCCCCAGGTTGAGGCGCATGAACCAGGGCTCCTTGTGCTCCATCAGCGGCATGCTGACGTCCCGCTCCTCGCAGGGCAGCCCCTTCTCCGCGATGACCAGCCGCACCTGGGGCAGGGGACCGGGGAGAAAGGGCTCAGCACCACACACCGAGCCAGCCCTGAGACCCCCACCGCTGCCCCATCGCACCTCCCTGGCCCTCCCCTGCTGCGTAAGCACAGTGATGTGCCAGGACGCTCATCCTGCAAGAAGCCAAGCAGCTCTTGGCATGGGGCAATTGCAAAATCCAGGGAGCCAAGTGAGGATTTGCCTTCCCAGCAAACGGGGGGAGACCCAAACCCTTCCTAACTTTGCAGGATCATGGACCATCCTCCCTCTGGTCACTGGTGGCCCATGAGACAGGCGGAGGGGCTGGTGGGCTGAGAATCCATCCCATGGCAGCAGGTGGAGGGAGGTGGCAGCTCCCCAGCTGTGGGGGATCAGTGATGCTGCTGAGGGTCCCAATATAGCCCAGCACACAGGTGTGGAGGAAGAGGAGGAGGCAGAGGCTGTAGCAATGCTATACCTTGTGCTTGCACCCAGTGGGTCCCACTGCCTGGCTGAAGGAGACCTGGATGCTGACTCAGGTATGTGCTGGTCTCAGGGTGGGCTCCGGCTTTACCAGGCAGGGAGGGTGCTGTGTTTTGTGGAGGGTTTCAAGCAGCCTGCATGGCATCCCTCCTCCTCCATGCTGCTGGGGGCATTGCCTCCTGCCTTCACACCTCTTGTGCCAAACCTGCTGCCTTTCCCCACCGCTGCCTTCCTCCAGCCCCAGGCCAGCGAGCAGCACAGCTGGGCTGGCACCCACTTGTCTCACGGGTGGGAAAGCTGAGTCCAGCGGTGCAGAGAGGCAGGAGCGGGGCTGAATGCGGGACACTGTCCCCATCCACATCCCCATGGCCAGCCCTTGGGGCTGAGCCTGCTGCTTTGCTCTGTGCTCAAGCTGGTGTTGAGTGTGCACTCAGGAATGGCATTTTAGGCTTTTGGGTTATAAAAATCTGACTGTTATGAACTAAGTATGTCAATCGGGGGAAAAAAAAAACCACAGCCCTTGGGATGTGGGACAGCTACATCTTACAGAACCACTGAGTGAGGGAAAAGTGCTTGTTTTCCTCCAACTAGCCTCAGCTAAAAATACAACTTGACAAATATAAGCATTTCTACTAGTACTTCACAGTTCCTGGGGAATTAGTCATTAATTATTAACAGGGCTGGCAAATTAATTTTTTCTTTTCAAGTCAAACAAGGAAAAGCCTGAGTCCCTCAACTGCAACTTGCTCTCAGCCTTTTCCTCCCAGCTGATGGATGAACCCTGGGCAGGAGCACCCGGGGCATCCATCTCCAAACTCCCTGTGCTTCCCTGTTTTGTTATGGAGAGCTGAGGCTGAAGGCCTGGAATCAGGCAGCGCGGGCTGGAGGGCTCTGCTACTGGGATAACCCCGGTGCCTGTGGGCGAGGGGAGCCCCTGCCAGCGCCCCGAGGAGGGGTCCCAGCCAGAGGTGGTGAAACGCACCCAGACCCCCTCAGCCAGTCCCTGCAGCGCCGGCTGCCTGCGATGGGGCATATTGTGTAAAAGCCCAATGCTGGCTGCAAAACTCCAAAAATCCCTTTGCAGGGAGGGCCAAATCCTGGTGGGGGCTCAGGATCCCTCCCACAAAGGGTCCCAGCACCTTGGGGGTGCTTCTGAGCAGCTCCCGGGGCAGAGCTGGAAGAGCTTCACCCGCAGCTGGCTTGGAGCAGAACTCCTCTGCGTGGGCAGTCCCCTCCGCAGCCCCCTCCGCTCCCCGCCCTGCGACGTCCATCACACTGGCTGTGCTCACCTGCCTTCCAGCAAACGCTCTTTCCTTGCAAGTGACCTCAAAAGCGAAGCTCGAAGCGGGGCCCGCGAGTGCTGTGGCTCGAGGCATGCCCCGCTCCATCCCCGGCCCCGCAGAGGTGAGGCTGGTTGTAGGAAACCCTGCACGAGAGGCACCTTAACCGCTGCCTCCCTGCTGCTGGTGGCCAAATGGACAAGATGGAAAAATAGCAGCAAGCCCAGCGTGAGGTGGGGGAGCAGGACGCGAGCATCCCTCGGCGGTGCGGATCAGAAGCCCATTAGTCACCCACCGCTGGCAGCAGCCGAGGTGAACATGTGCAGCCACCCTGCTGCATTGGGTATCCTCCCATCTCTTTGTGCCTGCGAGTGGGAACGGGTGTTTCTGTCCCCGGCGGTGTTTCCCCCACCCCTCTGAACAGCCCCTTCCCCATGTCATGTATGCGGTGTGGGAATGACGGGGGGTTTGGGGCCAGGAGGAGAAGGTCAGGTTTGCTACACAGCTGGTATGCTGAAAAATGAGCATTTACTATCGCCTGGAAAATGTGATTTCTCACTGGGCACCCTGGAAATAGGATTTCTAGGGCACTGCTGTAATGTTTGGGGTAAATCATCACTGCATGCCGGGGTCTGCTGCCTGGAAGCAGCCCAGCTGGGGGGCTGCCTCCCCCTCTCCCCAGCAGCAGGGTGGTCCCGGGCCCGGCTCAGCCTTTGTCTGTGCTCCTGGCCACGCCGGGGTGGGCTGTGAACAAGCACCAAGCCGGGGTGGTTCCCGCTGCAGCCACGATCCCAAGGCAAAAGCAGAATTTGGCTGAGCCCCCCCTCCATCCCCATCCCTCCCCAGGCAGATGCTGTTAAAACGCAGAACCGCGGGTACAAAAGAGCTGCCCAGCCACGCGCTGCTGCCCTCGCCAGCCCTGGGGATGAGCCCCCTGCTCTCCCTGTGACAGCATCCGTCCTCCCCAGGCGAGGGGGTGCCCTGGGGACTGGAGGTGATTCTTTCCCGAGAACCCGGCCGAGCAAATTTTTTTTTTTTTTTTTTCTCTTGGTACCTTTTGTGAGCTGAAGGACTGGGTCCAGTGGTACAAAACCAGTCTGTCCTGGGATTTGAGAGCGGGGTCTGTCGGGTCTTGGTTTTCCTCCCCCTCCGTGGATTTCCCTGCGTCGTTCTCCAGCGCCGAGATGGGCCACCAGCTGCAGTTGGTGGGAGTAACATTATTGGGAGTCGCCATGACAGCCTGCGAGCGAGCGGGGAGAGGGACGAGGGAGCGAGCGGCGCTAGCCCAGCATCACATGGGCTCCTGCCAGCAGCATCACTCCTGGGGCAGCTCCATCTCCCCGGCTGGGGTGGGCAGCGCAGGGCGGTGGGTGCTGAGGGGTCACGGGAGAGGATGATGGTGGTGGCGTGGGTGAAATCGCAGCCCGTCCCCGCTCGTGGTGGGGCTCCCACGGAAACGTGCTGCGCTCGCAGGCATCGCTTCCACAGGCGAGTCAGCAGTGGAGGCTCCTGCTGCCTGCCAGCTCGGCAATCCGGAGCAGCTCCAATCCCTGCGGCTCCTTAGGAATATTTTGCAGCAAAGATTAAGATTGTTTTTGACTGGTTTGGACATGGCAGCTATGTAATAAATAGCTACACTGATGGATAGTGGCTTTAAAACATCTAGCAGGTGTCTTGCCTGCCTTGCAACCCTCACAGAACGAAGCAGCAATGGCTCTTCAAAGGTGTTCAGTGATTTTTGGAGAGCACAGATAAATTACTGTCTAATGGGTGTCGTCCAGCCTGTACCGGCGTAAAGCCCAGAGCCCTCGCTGCGTAATGGAGCCCCCGGGGTGCCGGGCCAAACCGCATGAGCCCTCCTGCACCAAAGCAGGCATGGTCGGGGATAGTTTCCAAAATTAGCAAGGAGTGTTGCAATTGCAAACTGGCCGGGTTTCCGCTGCTCAGAGAGCGCGGGGGCTTCCGTAGCTGCTGCCGGCTGGGTGCTGCGAGCATCACCCAGAGGTTTGTGGGCAAACACCTGTAGACAGCTGACACAGTCCTAGACACAGCGACCTGGACATTCAGGCCTGCGCTTTATGGCACTTGGCTCCATCACGCTCCATCTCCAGCAATTGGGCAGCCTAGGGATAAATTCCCACGCATGGGACTCGCTGCCAGTGCCATGGGGTAAAGCCAGCTCAGTTCTGGGGGTCACAGGGGCAAGTTGTGGAGAGGATGGAGAACTGGGCTCTGCAGGCTTGGTCTTGGGGCTGAGAGAGGGCTCTGGGTGCGAACGTGGCTCCTCCACACATTGTTCCCATGTACAGCCAGACTGGAGCTGGTGATGTTGCCCCAGGTGTGGAGGGAAACAGGACGGTTTGGGAGAGCTGGTTCAAGTGGGGAAACTGAGGCACGCTTTGTCCAAGAGCACTGGGAGGGAGCGGAGCCAAACTGGAACCCAGCTGCATGAATACAGCGAAAGGAGCGATTTTCTGAGGGCTGGGAGGTGAAAACTAATCCTTTCTTGTGACGTCCTGCTCCCAAGGGTGCGTAGGAAGGTGATGATGGAGGGCTGAGGCTGGGAAGTGCTCTGCCCTGCCCTGCCTCCTCCCTGCCTGCTTCCCCGTAGGCAGCAGGTCCCCAAACCACCCTCCCTCCCCAGCCTGAGCTTTCCCCAGTGCTGCTGGAGACCCCGTGCTGACCTTGGGGACACCCAGGGGAAAGGCTCTTGCTTGGTCTCTGCTCTGGGGCTGCAAAGGCAGGGCGGTGACCTGCGCTGCTGCAAATTCAGAGCAAATTGGGCTTTAAATAAAAAGCCGGCACCATTGTGTGGAGTTATCCTGCCCTCTGCTCTGCAGCCTCCTCTCCCAACCGCTCCGCGCAGGAGAGCTCTCACTGCCCCAAAGCATCTTTTGGGGCTCCCCTCACTGGAAAGGGCCACCTCTGGGTTTAGGGAAGGAAACGAGCAGCTTGACCAAGCAGAAGTGGTTCTCTCCTGCGGATTGCTGTCCAGAAAGCCCCATCTAGTGGCATATTTTGTGATGAATTAATGCTGCGCCGTTCGGAATAAAAAAAAGTTGCTTCATTCCTCTGGGTCCTGCAGGTACCTGGCACCTCTGGAGGCGCTTATTTATTTAGCTGGGGTTTGGCTTGCTAAAGTGAGCAAGGCTTGAGGGGCAGGATGGGTGCCAGCCCCCTTCAGGGGTGTCCTGACCTTGCATGACCTTGAGATCATCCCCCAGCATCGTCCCCAGCCTCCTCGCCTGTGAAAGGGGCCAGTGCTGGGCTCCCCACGTGCTGTGTGGCTGGACCCGGTGGCATCAGCAGAGCCCCGGCAGAAGGTGCCATCGGGGCAGGATTGGGGGCGCTGGCGGGTTGGCTGGAGTTGGTCACAGGACTTTGCCAGCACAGAAGCACCTTCCCTGTTTTAGAAGGATGGGGTAGAAATCAGGCTGTAGAATCAGCTGCATTAATTTTTCTCTTTTTTTTTTTTTTTTTTTTTTTTTT
>JAAGAY010143727.1:42013-111249 GCA_011801015.1 Ardeotis arabs | reverse complement strand
ACTCCCACCAAAAAAAAAAAAAAACAAAAAACCAAACCACCACCAACCAAAAAAGAAAAGAAATCAATCCTTCCAAATTAGTTGTCATAGAAAAAAAAATATTTTCTGTGAATTTAGTATTCTGAGAGATTCTAGAAAACTCTGCAAATATTTTCATATAATAGATTCTTCTGAGAAAACCCTCTGTCCAGGCAAGATCAGCAGGCATTTTTGTTTCTTTCTTCCTATGGGATTCTTCCCTTTTTTTCCCTGCTTCCCTCCATTTTTTTGCGCTGTATCCAATTTCAGAGAAAAAGAACCTTAATTTGGGGACTGAGACAACGTTTTTGCATTTTATCACGAGGACCATTTGAGAAAGTAGTCAGCAAACTTGGTATAAAAAATTGACACTAGGACACAGACATTAAATTCCCTTTTACGGATTTACACATAAAAAACACAGCTTTTAGACTTTTGTGGCTATAGTTTTAAGCAAGATAGCCAGAAAATGTCATGTTTCAAGTTTGAGAGATAAAGATCGTCAGCCTTCTCCTGTGCATGGCAGAACATGACCATTGCTGGTACAGTGATTTTGGAAACCTGCAGCATGCTCAAGAATTCAGTTGGCTTTTTCCTTAGTTTTCTATATAAACATGTAGAAAACACTCAATTAGCTACAACAGCTGTGTCTGTGACTTGAGTACTATCAAAAATGTCTCAATTTTCATTAATGACTTCTGAAAAGCAGCCGTATTTTACGTCAGCTCTACCATATCCTAAATATATTATTGTTATTGCCTTTTCCCATTTCCCTTTCATTTCTCTTGTACTTTTTGATATGAGGACAATTCTTAAGTTAGCTGTGAAATTCAATTTACACATAGCACCCTATGATTTACAGTCGCTGTAGTTTTCTGTATTAGTTGATGACAAGCTCATGAATCAACACGGATCAAATAGTTTTATTTGGCTTAAGTGCAAGCGCTCCCTGTGCTAATTCCATTTCGTGGGCTTCAACTGTTACACAAAAAGCTTCGAACGCATTTGTTTCAGTTTTTGAACTTGGCATAATTTGAAATGTGAGACTAATAAAAAATATTAAAGGATTATTCTGGTCTTTGAGGGTGAGATAAATGGCAGCACTGTCTACCGCCTGGGGTATGAATTGCTCTGACGCTCGTCACCGCTAATTTTATTTATTGGCAAGATGACAACTGACAGGGCTATCGCCAATCACGTGCTGTCCACATACCTGAACCCGGATGATACTGAAGCTTCAACATCTGTTTCATTCTGAAACTTCCCGAAAATTCATTTTTATTCTTGTTTTTCAGGCTTCAATTAGTTCTTTAATTAATGGCCCATGGAATTAAGAAAATACATATATTTTAGCATTTATTGATAAGAGTCAGTGAAGCCATTTCTAATTGTTACACTTTGAAAAGCTAATTATGATCACATACAGCAGAAACATTTTTCAGCTTTGATAGTCTGGATTTTAATTTTTGAAATCTTTTAATATCCTATAAATTAATATTATACCTATTAGTAATTATCAAAGAGACATTCAAAGTAGGTTTTTATGGGAAGGCGTTCTAATTTTGAATTCTCCAGCACCATGAGCTCTGGCCAACTGAATAGCAGAGAAGACATTGTTTTCAGAAATCTCAAGCAACCAAAGCTTCTAGTTAAGACAGGAGTTTCTGCGGTCCTGCATACCTTCACGGAGAAGAAACCAAAAATAAAGAAATCACTTTGGAAACACTGGTCCTTATACCTGAGGAGATAGTGAAAATAAGAAGATAAAGGTATTTCTTGCAGGAGAAAGCAATTCAATAAAATAATTTTCCCCTAATATTTATAAAATTACTCCCTCCCCAAAGGTATTTAATTTGTAAATAAGGCTCAGTTTGTAACCTTTAAAATTATATGAAATTATAACCATTTTAGGTGTTTTGTAATTTACCAGTCATAACTTCATCTACTTTTGGGCCAAACAACCAGGTCTTTAAAATAATTCAGTTGCCTTTAACTTTTCCATATAGTTTTAAAAACAGGCTTATATTTTTGTTGCCTTGGACAATTTAAAATGAACAAAATTTTCCCGATTCTCATTTTATTTATCCTACCATTTACCACCATTTGAAATATAAGAAAATATTGCTAATAATTAAACCGCTTTATATCATTTGTTATATCAAAACTAAGAAAAATATACATTATTTGCTTAATATTCAGCACAGATTTTAAGATCGCTCTTCCAGACCTGAGGAAAATATAGTTACTAGAGGTAAAATTGGATTTAGTCAATAAACATTAGCTAATATCTGGAATTTGACTAATTATAGAAATAAAGTACAATACAATCACGCTATTTTTCAGAGCAATATAGGAATTTTAAACCATGAGCAGACAATTCTTAAGTGCTCTACAGACACACTAATACATTCAAAATAACGTTAGTTTTAATTAGGACACACAAGGGAAATACAGGAGAACTGGGAACAGACAGACAATATTTTAGCAGTTACATCTCCTACATAGATTGAAATGAAGGACTCAAAGTTCAGGATTTAATCAGAAAAATTACTACCTAAAGGCAGCGGAACAAGACAACCACATATACAGCTTCCTCACTCCCCACCATGTACATCCAGCTGCAAGATAAATAAAAAATTTTATAAATAGATTAAAAAGGAAAAAAACCCCAGTTTTTCTCCTTCTTTATGCAGTACCTTCAAGTACAACACCTTGATTTTTCCCAAAACGTGTTTTAATTGAAGCTTTTGTTTTTGTGGTTTTGGTTGTGTTGTTTTTTGTTTTTTTTTTTTTTTTTTAATTTTTCTTGCTCCATTTAAAAAAAATGTTTCATTTCAGACATTTGAGATACAAATGCAAAACTGCACTATAAGATAAAGTATATTTTCTATTCTGGTGCTCTATTATTTATATTGGACGAAGTCCCCCGGAGGAAGTCTGTATTAGTTTTTTTTTTTAATTCTATGGAGATAGTAATCTAAGTAACAAGAAAGTCTGAGAAGATTGACAAGTAAAAGTGTCTTTTAATACCATAATTTAAGTGGTCAGTTGGGCTTTTTGCTAAAATTGAAATTGATTATTTAAAATGTCCTCAGATAATAGAAAGCCTACAAAAGAAAAAGAAGCCTAACAAATGCTTATGATTCCATCCTCAATTAACGGTGTTATCAACCTAACAGTATTTGTGCCTTGTCATAAAACCTCAGTGCATTTTTATTACAAATGTTATTTTATTCAGCTTCTTTCAGTTTCAGTAAAATAATTTCTATGATGGATTTTCAAATCAAGGGAGGTAGGGGATGCTGAGTTGGAGTTTAAAGTGCAAGAATTTGTAATATTGAGGAAACTTACCTTATAGAATTGGCCTTATACATGGTATTTCAATAAGAAATGCATTTTTATAACCAAGTTCTGCCTCTGGAAAGACAGGAAAGGTAAAGACTAAGTCTATACTCGTTTTAAAGATAAATTTTAAGCTTGTATATCTTTTGTAAGGGATACGACTTCAGGTCTTCCCATCATATATTTTATAATGATATTTCTGTAGCATAGCTTAGTGTAAGCCCTTGATGCTATATAAAAAAATAGATAATTAATCATACACGTAATCAGTATCCAGCAATTATATTGATTCCAGTAGTTACTTGGAAACCACCCTAGAAAACATCTGTGCAAAAATACAGTGAAGAAGGCATGCAGAAATTGTCTTTCCTTTTCCCCTAATCAGACCCTACCAGAGCCTCATCTCCTTTTCAGAATGATTATCATCAGCAGAAGTGCAATCCTGTTTGACAGAACTGAGGAATTTCTTTTGATTTATAACGTCACCTGCATCCATCTGCTAGGTCTAAGCCATACAGGCCGCATGAATATCGACGCGACCAAATATTGTCCATAAATCTGGCTTCCTGATGACTTCTAAAATATTCCCGTCAGCCAAGAAGTTTAAAACACTTCCTCAAGGACGTGAAAGTCCTGGAGACACAACTGAAACATTCGTTCCTGTGCATCGTTCTGCCACTATACACTGCTCGTTGCCATAACAATCCCCCTCCCAAATTCAGAGATCTCAGTGCATTTTTCCAAAAGTAAACATTCCAATAAATTTCAGCAGCAAATATTTGACTTTACGCCTGTAAACCTGAGGCTACATTTATGATAAATTACTTCTCCTGGAGGTAATTTGTTAGAAATGACACGGGATACAAAATGTTCAGTGTCTACTCCACAAGCATAGTTCTCATACTGCGAGGGACAGAGCGGGGACGGGGAAAGCGGCTCTTGCAGCACATTAGGAACGGTATGGAGGTCAAACCACAAAAGGTAAGTTAGGTCCACAACCCTTACGAAAGCAGAATAAAATTCAAGGGGCCATATTAGGTCACTTCCTTTTCTTTGGTTTAACTGACACCAGGGAGTCCATACTTCAACCTGGGACAGCATCTGCCACGGGGGAAACAACTACAGCCTTGTGTGGCTCACACTTCTACAGTACACACAACTGCATGCTGCTGTCCTTCAAATGATCTATGTTGTGAAAAAGCTCAATTTGAAATATTTAGGTTTTTAGGAAGGAGGTTGTTTTATTTTTTTCCTTCCAGTCTTTCAACTGAAAATATTCATGCTTTCAAAGGAATTTCTTTGGTTGATAGGAACTCAGAAAAACATAGCATAGTTAGGGTTGGAAGGGACCTTGAAAGGTCATGTAGTTGATGTATTGTAGATACGAGTGCTGAAATAATATTTTAAGCACAACACACATTCAACAATTTTATGCAGCCTACTCATTAAACAATGATGTGCAATTACAGAACTGCTGAAAGAGGCCTCCGTAGTATTTGTAAAATAGATTGAATGCATTTTGAAGCTGCTGTTCCCATTTGAATTCAATATTGTGGTAGAACGAAGGAAAGCCTCTACGTTGCGTATCATTCCTCTGTCTTCATATAAACTTTCAATCCAGCTGCCTCATAAAACCAAGGACAATTATTTTCCAAACTGTTGATGGTGCTACGTTCACAAATGTTTGCATTTTAAGGCAGCAAGTAACATCTTTCAGAAATATCTTTCTTCCATCCCAGAAACAGAATAAGACGACTAAAACAATTTATCTGTTGTAAAATGCCTTGAAAGGGTTCATCCTCTCATTTATTTTCCCCTTGTTTTTATTCCAGGTATACAGGAGCTCATTGGGTCCAAACACAAAATAACAACTCCTTCACTCTCCTGCAACTACCACAGCACAAAACACCTCCATCACTTTTTTCTTTCTGGAGACCAATCTCCTTTGTTTCTATAGAAAATGGATGTACCTCTCAATTTTGTACCATCACTCTCGTACCTCAAGGGAACAGATATAACAGTTCTACTTTATTTGGTCTACCACTAGTGCTGCATTACACCTCTGAAACCAGACTTATCAGGCTAATAATAATTTTTCAGGGAGCATATATATTTTTCTTAATCATTCTCTGGCTCCACTGCTAAGCAAACTAAATAGATTGCGGCCTGTGAAAATGGACTTCAGGCCTACAGCACAACCACTGGGCCTGTGAAAATGGCTGACGTAGCACCACAGCACAGGATCTCTGAGGCTTTTTAGTAGCAATTTCTGTACAACGCCCAACAGTGTAAAATATAGCATAATTCAGTGTGCCTTGGATAGCAGAAGGAATAATTAATGCAAGCAGTTATTATGGAAGAACGCGGCCAACCCCATTTGCATCAACAGTACTCTGCCAAACTCTTAACATTTGTGACAATAGTAATTTCCAGGCCGTTTTAGAGTCCCTTTGCATGAGCATTATGAAGGGCATAAGAATAAATTAAAAATGAGATAGCCTGAAATATAAATTAATTTTAATGGGAGGAGTTAGACTTTTTAAGGTACGTTAAGTTCCATGTTGAGGCCACTGAGAGGACCTCTGAAATTTTATTCTGCTTTGACTATGGCATAAACCTGTCTCTCAGAAAAGGATTCAAAACAGTTGATGCTGAAGCTACTGAAAATTTGTCCATAACATTAGGAAAAAAAACATTTCATCAACTTTCACTTTCTCCGAGCTGTGTGATCAAAGTGAGTTAAATCATTCATCTTGCTTTTGTAAGAAAATGTGAGAGACATCTGCTGGCAGGACATTAAAAAAATACAGCTCCCTTTTTTTTCTGCTGGCTAATAGAAGAGCAGATACAGAAGTCTAGTTCAAAACTCAATATGATTAGTACAGTCAGTCCTATTAGCTTCAGTACATTTTTTTTTATCAGACCCCTAATATCTAAGAGGTTCTAAAGACAGCCAGTACACTTAAGTCTTCTTTAAGTTTTTTTTTTTTCCCTTTTTTTCCCCAGTTAGATATACCAGCAGCCCTTGTTTCTCCGCAGCGACCAAATGCATCATGCAGACTTGCCGTGCTACCAGAATGAGATGAAGAACCGCTGAAGAATACAGAAGCGAATAGAACAAAAGACAAACAAGAACTCTGAAAATAATTTTCAAACATATATTGTAAATCTCCTATTCTGCAGTGCACACATGATGTGCATTTGCACAAGCTTTACTGGCAGAATTGGCCTCTATGGATGACAATATAATCTTCAAGCTTCACCTAACCACCTCAAATTCTTGTGATTTTCACGTTTTTGTCTAACCCTCAGAAGTCATTACAGTGGAAAACAGAGCTGATTCACTGCTCTTGGAGATGGGAATTCAGCTTGAAAGAAACATTTGCCTATTTGTATGTGCTCTCTACATACAGGGTGAGATGGAATAATATTGATATATATGCACAAACAGAAACAAAACACCCATCTCTCTCCACACATTTCAGG
The DNA here is from genome assembly GCA_011801015.1 of Ardeotis arabs. NCBI lineage: Eukaryota > Metazoa > Chordata > Aves > Otidiformes > Otididae > Ardeotis > Ardeotis arabs. The sequence goes on along the minus strand of JAAGAY010143727.1, from coordinate 104,403 downwards.
TTTTCTGGCCTACTAATTTGAAATTAATTACCATTTCCATAACAGCACACAAATTAACGACACGTCAACTATTACACTAAATATAAAGCTATTAACATAAATACACTGTGTACATTCTATTGAGTGGTATCTATGTGTGCTAGACCGATGGGAATAGGACACCTTGAACTGGGTATAGAAGCTGAAGTCTATCAGCCAATAAATGGTAAAAATCACTTCAATTATGACCATATGTTTTAACTGGAGTTGACAGGCAAATCTTCATAACAAGAATTGTTTCTTTGCTGGCAAACAGAAGAAAAACTAGGATGCACCCACCTAGAATTATCTGCCAGAAGACTTCACCTTGAAATATTTTCTTTTATGGATTCTCACTTCTTTTCCTCCACCCTTAAGATAATGTTTGGGGTATATCTTCTGCTACTGAAGACTGGAATAAATAAATTTGCTAAGGTTGAGACGTTCAGGCAGACATAAGAGTTCTTGAAGATACAGGCATCTGTGTCAACACTAAACATGCAGTGTTTTTTTCAACAACAATTTCATGCCATTTCTTCTCAGATCAAGCACCCCAAGCTGTCCTTTTAATTTTTTTTTTTTCTTTAAGTATTCTGAGTAGACATCTTTGAGCAAGTGAAAGGGAAGCAATGTATTTACAAGTTACATGTCTACAATGAATAACTAAAAAAAACCCAGAAACCTATGTACCTGGGAAACAACCTTTCACTAAATTAAATAGTTACCATTTTTCCACACCCTTCTTTCTACCAAGGTCCATTTAGGATCAAAATCCCTTGGTGGCAGAAGATGAGATTAAGCACTGTCAGCTCAAGATATGACAATAATAATTAATGTGACTGAATAAAAAGGAAAAATCAAAGTCTAACTACTCCCTATAACCTGTGTTTCTATATTGAGTTGCCACATAGCTCATGATTCTGAGTCATTTGCAGGGTTTTACAGTTTTTGATTTGTTTTTTTGTTTTTTTTTTTTTTCTTAAATTGACGAGAAATAAGCAATTCCTCTTTACCATCTACATGATCACCAGTAATTCCCAATTCACAGTAAACATCCAGGATAAAGTAAAAATCTGAGAGGCAGTAACACAAAGAACAGGAGGGACTTCAGCCCTTTCATAGGAATTTGCATAGAAGTGGCATTCTTTAAAGCTGAGTCAACATGCAAGGATGGAGTTTTGACAGGGTGAACAAAGTAAACATGAACATGATGCTGTGGAACGGGTGAAGAAATTCTGAGGAAAGAAAACATCACCTGAAACCAGGCAAGGTCTGTGGTCCCAGTGGCAACTACAAAATTCTATTCTTTAAAGTTGATTTCAATTAACTTTGCCATTTGAAATTCCTGAATTTTCTTTTTTTTTTTTTCATAAAAACATTAACTGGCTTCACTAGACTGCTTTAAAGACTAGCAAAGGTACATATAATTAAGGTCAAATGCATACATTTTAAGTAGTCAGGATGCCAAGAGTGCCAGCATCAGTATTCTACATGGGTGACCCTGAACGCTGAGAGAGAGCACGAATGCAGAAAGCCCTGTCTTTCCCAGACTGGAAGTTATACCATTTTCAGTCATGCATACAGTTTTAACAGACAAACACCTTTTTCCCCAGTCACTTATAGTCTTCCTCATATAGATATTTTCTTTAATAGGAAATAAAAATAGGAACTGTGGAAATTATTAGGCAGAAATGTTATTTTTCAAACACAGCTTCCACACTCAGATGTGATTTTCAGAAGACAAAATGGAATATTGATTGGGAACTAGAAAAATACCTCTTGTAAGTGAAATTTTTCCATACGCTGCAAAAGTGTTAAAAAAAATAAAATAAAAAAAATCAACCACGAAAAAAAAAACAAAGGAACCCAAGATCAAAGACAGTAGGACCAGGTTAGAGACACTCGTTTTGTATTCCCAGCCTTAGCATTACCTGGATGAATTACTCCTGACCCTTTATTGCAGTCACTTGAGCGTCAGTGCTTTTTCAGCAGTCTTCAAGCCTCTCCCCTCCTGTTTCAAATCGCTCTGAATATTCTCAGGATGATCTTCTTCACTGGAAGGTGAGTTGAGGTATATATACACACTCAGGCAAGCAGACCATACTGGAAAAAGCTGGCAAAGGTACATAAAATAGAATCTGTATCAAGTCAACGACTTAGGTCAAGCTCTTTCCTATATGACTGCATAGCCCTGTTTTTCCTTCCTCTCCTGTCCCAACAACCGCTTATTTGTACAAAATGTTACCATTTGATAAGACATTTCCTTAAAATACTTCAAGCACAGCAGAGGATTGAATGTGTTGTTCATTTCACATTTCAAGTGAGCATACAAACCACTGCGCCAATGAAAATGCCAATTACTGCCAACGCGGTAACAAAAATACATCTTTCTGTGGTCACTACGTGCCTGTTGGAACAGATCTTGCAGACAACAGAGACATGAATCTATCATCATTTATTAGCAGTAGGTAGCATTTCTTCATGGCTTTTATGTATATGAACTGCTTTGGAACACGTTCACATTAGTGAGCAGCACAGGGTCATCAGAAAAGTCCATTCGTATTGAGTCTGAAGCCATTGCAGAAAAGAATAAAACTATTTTGAAATCCCACGTACGTTCTTTAAACTCTAATCCTTTCACAAAACAGTATTTACAACTAGCAGATTTGTCTCAGCCATTATTTCATTCTGTGCACATTTTACACTATTGTCAATCTGCTTCTCTAATTAAATAAATTATTTTATTATGACTGTGAAGAACTTTTTCCACCTCAGCCACATACAGCAAATTGTTGGGCAAGCAACAGTGTTTGCTTTGACAGGCTCACCTCTAGTGAAGTCAGATACACTTTAACGACAGAAGAGCCGAGTTCTCACGTTGGAGACCGGACCGCATACGTCCTTTGTCCAACGAACAGATCTTCCTGTGTTTAAACCTCTGTCTCTTCACCTCTTCAAAAGACCTCCTCAATCTCACTCTTCAGAAGGGAGAAATAACACGTACCATCTGAAAGAGAATTTCAAATGGCTCAGCTGTATAGGAAGAACATTTCTATTTCAAAAATAAAAGTTTGCCAGCAAACCCTGTGAAGAAAAATAAAAAAAAAGGAAAGAGACCATTTCGGTAGACTGCTGACTAGACTAACTTAGCTTTGACTGAAAATAAGGTGTTCTATTCTGTTAGCTGCTGTTTTTCCTCAGCACTGGAAACAGTGTCAGGAACGTCCATGAGTCTTCAGCTCTTGGCAAACTTATCCCTGTCTGCAAACAGGCCCTAAAAACAAAATATACACAATTCTAGTTTATACATTTCTGCAAAGAGTCACTTAAAAGCATTGTGCCCAGATGTTCCAATCTGTGTTTCCGATTTACTTCTGTTCATAAACCAAATGCGTCTTGGAGATGACTTGCACATTCCTCTATATACATTTGCATACAACCTGCTCCATACAGATTTCTACTGCGTGAAGAACGCTGTGCCAAGAGGCTTACTCTGAACATCAAAAATTAAGTATCTCTATTTCAGACCAATTTTGAACAATTTCTACAGTAAAAGACCATTTTCTTAATTATTGTTTTTTAATACTCTGAGTACTGAGAAAACAATGTAACCATGTTCCCAGGACAGCATGCTGTCAATTGGTGACATTTTTGTTCTGGGAAGTCATCACCTTTTCTCTCCACTAAAAATTCCTATGAGGCATTGTGGACCAGCAGCCAAGGAGGGGCTGAACATATGAGTTGAGAAGCTCAAAGTAAGAGACGAATGCGACTTTTCTTGAACTTGACAGCAGCCTGACTTGTTGGAGAAAGCGTCCGTTCTCTCGTTAAGGCTTGGGGATGTTCCAGGAAGATGTGTTTTTGCAGAATCTTTGCTGACTAACGGAGACCAACCTCATCCCTCAGCTTTGACATGAGAGAAACTCTTGACGAACTTTCCCAGTAGCACTCCAACTTTCGTCAGACATGTTCGACTTCACAAGTGACAGTGTCTACAGACTTAGTGCTTCTCTGGTAGGCACTGAGGTAGCAGGGGAAGCGACTTGGAGGAAGATCAAAGGCTGTCGTGTGTGCCATTGGCATTTAAAAAGCAACTCCCAAACCAGAAAAACAAAGGAGATGGAACGGCATCCAGGATAGCTGGAGAGCAGAGAGAAAACAAACTAACTGTGCGAGAAATAATAACTTTCAGAAGGAGATCCTGTGTGTTCGGATCACAGGGGCTGGTAAATTAAGGCCATTCCATAGCAGGGAAATATATTAGTAGGGTCGTATAATGCAATAATATTTAAGAGTTTTTATTGTGCCAGCAAATCTCTCTGCATCCCAAACACTGAATCTCAATACAAAGAATAATTAGTTTTAGTGATTTTTCTGTAGACACACTGTTATTCTTATATGAGATTGACACACGTATATGAATAATCATATTTAACCTACGTGGCCACAGACCTGTTTCTTACTCTGAGAAACACCTGACATGTTTCTGGGTGCTAGATAAATTATAGCCCTAAATAATGCCCACGGAGTCTGAGGGGCTGAAGCTACACTCCACAAAATTAATATCTCAGAATATTTGTAGTCAACCAGCTTGGGTACAGATCTTGACAACTCATATGGACAGGACGGTGTGGCTATGTTGCACACAATAAGACAGCTTCAACCTCATAACTCAAGGAGATCCCCGTTGGTTCTCTATCTTACATAACTGATATAAAGTTTTTTCCATGACTGATTTATTTATTTGATGAACCTCTGTTGTTTTCAAAATTGCTATGAGAGCTTATTATGGTAAACAAATATAATTATCTTCCAATATAAATATGCTGAAGGTCTTACACAACGTTTTGCATTTTCTTTGAAGCTGTAGCTAGTAAAGTGAGTAGTGAGTATTTTTATAATGTTTATCATGACAGGAATCGATATTTTTAATAGAAAATAGTTTTGCATGAACAAACTGTAGTTTGGCAAATAACAAGTGAAATACAAACCTAACTTTATAAATTAAAACACTAATTTTCAATTTTAAAAGCACTATAATTCTATAATCCAGTAGTATAAACCTACTTAATTATGGTTTGGCCCTACCCATGTTGCTGGAGTGTCACCTACTGGACACTGCTGGTATACTCGGATCAGCTATACCTACCTAACTGAAAAGCCAGGGTCAGGAAGGAAAAAAAAAACGAAAATCTCTGCTAATGTCTTTTCTTCACGATAAAAAAAGAGAGCCATGATGAATTTTTTAAAGGGGACCATGATCATTCAGCGTTTGCCTTTTCTGTGAATCTGAGTGGCCACGATGCCTACATACAACGCCAAATTATACTGATTTCTCCATCTTTTAGAAGACCAGCTGTCCAAGAATGGAGATTACATTATTTGTACAATGCAAAACAAATGAAGAGCTTCATATTACCAGGTGAAAATAAAATTTCCTTTGAAATGGGGCTTAAATTGGGATAGAGATGGCCTTTGCTCTCCAGTTTCTACATCAATTCGATATTCGATTTTACCAGGAGATGTCTTCGCAAAGGGACAAGCTACTTGGCAGCTGCTTATCTTCTAGAATCTGACAGCTTTCATAAAATATTTGATAGCAGCCTTTCACATTTGCTTCTCCCCCTCCAGGCTGTTAAGGTTTTATATCATTTCAGATTATCAAAGACAGTCTAGCAGGTGCTAAATAACCCTCGTTTCTACTTCTTAAAGTTCAACACAAAAATGTTTTTCTACAGCAAGCTAAATAAGAAAATTAGAAAAAGAATATAGGAAGTGCAATCTAAGAGGAATCATTTAAACAGTAGTAGATTTCTCTCAAGAGACTATTAAAGACTATTAAGCATTTATTTTGACAAGAATAATTTTCAGAGCTTTAATCATTTACATCTAATCTATTTCACTAGGGTTTAGTTCAACAGCTGTAAAATACTGACATCTTCAGGTGGAAGAGCTATTAGAATACATAAATAACAGGCTGAATCTAAAACATTCAAGTTAGAGATTATTATTGAAATTGGAGTTTTCTTTTGAAGATTTTTAAATTTGGCTTTTCTCTTCAAGTGAATGATGTACGGCTGCACATACATTTTCAAAATCTCAAAGATATGAAAATGTCTGCAGCCTTTCCAGCGTGTGATTTGAGTAACATTTTAAATAGGTGTAAAAAAACCACAAAGGTTCTTCACAGAATATCCTTGTAAGTGTCAATAAAATCAACAGTTCTTTGTGAAAACATTTTTGAAATGATTTACTTTTTATAGGAAAGTCACCTTTTTCTAATCAACTAATAAGTGAAGAAAGCATAATTTTCCTTTAATTTCTTAACTATTTTCTAGCAGACCTTTTTAATCATGTGTGCTCTCAATATTTGGATTAATTTGACTGACATCAAGTAAGCAGACTAATTCTGGATTTACAGTAGTGACAAATAAATTAAAATTTGAATTTACCAAAAGCTTTGTGGTCCTGTTCGTCTCTTCAGTTTCATAGCCTTCAGTGGAGTTCAAGGCCAGAAGGGATCATTACCCTTTTATTCATATATCTTCTAAACCACTAATTAGCTAATTTAGCCTTAAGAGGAACTACAGTAGAATGTGAATAAACCCTTGCTTACTTGGGGAAAATTTATCTTTCATCTCCCAATCCGTATCTGTCCAGTAACACTGATTTCAGTATATCCAAGGAACAATGAATACAGACTTTTGACACTTGTTCTCAGCACACAGGTGCTTATTTGACATTTCCAACAGGTGTTGTTAGGGAAAAATAATAGATTTTTCATAATAAGGACTTTCAGGGAATTTTATTCTGGGTTTGAAGGCTACAATTAAATAGGAAATCAATTAAGTGATGTTCTCAAATGTCTCAGTAATAGGTGATTCAAGAAAATTTAACCTATTTGAGAAATTAAAGGCAAGTTAACCTACAATGTTAAAGCCTATCGTGAAGTCATTATGAGTTTACTCCAAGCATTTTAGTATTTAACCTGTTTACTTGTAAGTCAAAGTATCAAGCAGCATATTTGCTTTCTTCTTTAGATGTGATTCCTCTCAATGAGTCATGCCGCAGGCTCAGGCCATCCTGTAAGACCGTGCACCAAAGGCTCACTGCTGACCACCACCTTCAATTGATAGCTGGCAACATATCAAAACAGTCTGCCAGCTTCAGCATTCCAGGAAAGTTCTTATTTCATACACTAAAGCTAAAAGACAGTGAAGATGAAACGTGAAGATTAGATCGCTTATCTTCCCAAAAGGAAACTACATCATTATCACTCAACATATATAACCAGCATCCCTACATTTGTTCTTGCTTATCTTTTCCCAAATGTTTTACTCAGTTTTAAATGTGCAAGAGGAGAAAAAGAAAAAAAAAAAAAAAAACACCACAACAATAAAACCCACACTTTCACATCTTGAGTTGGTTGTACACAGTCAAATGTTTCAGAGGTCCGTTACGGCATTTGTTCATTGTTCAGACAACTTATTGCCACGCTACTGGTGTTACTTAGGACTTCGAAGAAGTTCAGACAGAAAGTCAAGTGCAACCTGTGTTCATTTCTACAGCATTTTGATTGCTTTATAAGAATATACAGATTGAGAAGTTGAGTGTATCATTCACTTTATCATATTAAAACAAAAAAAAAAGGAGTTGAAGTAGGCCTGTTAAAGATTGAGAAGGAACTTACATATAAACATACTTGGTCACGTATGCAATGCACCAGATGGTATTTCTGGATGTTCTGCAAAGATGCATCCTTCCTAAACCCCAAGGCTGCAATAAGAATGAGGACAGATAAGTTTTTAAAAGCCAACTACACTTAGATGGTAACGGTTAATGCGAGTTGTAATTTCACTGAAATCCTCGGGCATTTACTAATGAGATTATAAATGCTCTGCCATACGTGAAGGTGAATATCAAGTACCAGTAAAGGTCATCTACCATCCAAGCTCTTGCACAACACCACAACAAAGTTAAGGAAAAAGGTTATTTATGTGGTCAGACACTTCAATAATTTAAAAACATTTTTAAAATTTGCATGGAAGCATCAACTGTAAAAATCAGGTTTACACAAGGAGGCTCAACTATTAGGTAAACTCAAAACCTCTTCAAGGCCTATGGGTTTCTTATCACCATAGTACTGCGCATTCCGACCGACTGTACAAATACAAGACAGTAAGACTGACTCACTTCCTCTCTCTACAGGAGTTAGAACATACCACTATAGCTCTCTAGAGGTCCTCCACGAGTTGTAACTGCCTTACTTTAAGGTTCTGTAAGGACTTTTGCTGATAAGCGGCATCACGGACTGCATCTTCGTGGCTCTGTATCCATAGCCTAAGATACCATCTCTCTTTCTGCATTTATCCAAACAATTACTCATCACACTTGCCTTTCGATAAGCGACCAATTGCAAGAATATGGTGGCAATGACTATCATGGGTCATCACAGGTACCTCCCAAACTAGCAGTTAGCTAGTGAAGACTGTAAAGCAGGCTATGGGAAATATTACAAAGATAACAGCCTCCATGGGTCATTATCTGATGACTGCAGTCAGTTTGTCATCAGCAGAAGACAAACAAACCTTTTTTGCCTCTTTTATTTCATTGAATTTTCTCCTTTTATTCTCATTGTACTGCTATCTCAATAGAGTCTAATTGCTCTCCAAGATTACTTAAAGTAGCTTTTATTTCCTTAATTTCAGATATCAGTCACTTTTTTTTCTTGTCCGTGTTTGAGATGTATTGACCAAACCTCACCTTAAGATCACTGAACATCTATGCTGCCTCTATAGTCACCAATTCTGATACCGTAGGAATTGATAGTAAACCACCCACTTTGGTAGGACATTTTCCATCCAAGCACAAATACCCAGAAGAATATCACAAGCACACTGCAGCATCCCTCCTGTTAAGTAGCTCATTTAACTTCCTTGGGCTTCTTGGAAACATTCTGTTCTTCCCCATCTCTAATTAAGTAGAAACAAGTAGAGCAGAATAATCCTTTTAAAGGAGATGTACAGCTCCATTAACTTAAATCTGCTCTTTTAAAGTTCATATATCAGGAGAAAAAAATTGAACATGGAAAAGCAAAGCTTGATATGTATGGGCATTCCTGAACTATGAAAGTGCAATAATAATTTAAAGTTTTTAACTCTACTTCTCTGGAGTTTGAAGTTTAGTCTCATAATCTCTGAAGTACTCTTCCTTCCTCATTGATAGACTTGCTTCATTCATAGCTGCATCACAGGAGTGCCACCTCAGGTCTTTGAGTGCCAGGTCTGACAAGCCATTCGAGTTACTGCTTGGCAGTAGAACATTTCAACCCCTGAGTAATGGTACGGGATCTCTTCCTCGCCATTAACTTGAGAAACATGAGCCTTGGAAGAGCCATAAATTCTGCCTTGGTCAGCTGGCAGACTTTCCATACAGCCCTACTTCTTGGGTGGTGGGGTAGACGTTCCTCAGGCCTGTGTTTGCTAATAGCTGGGATAATTACAGCCTTTCGCTCTGCGCGCAGGGGTAACCTAACTCGATCATACTGTCAATTACTGTTATCCTCAACCTCATCTTCCCCACCTACAGTATGTCATGCTCATACATCATTTCTAATTACATGGGAGGTACTTGAAGGCAGGGACCACGTCTCTCCACGTACAAGAGCCTGCACGCTAGGGTCTCAGTTCCAATTTTTGGGCGTCACTGCAATACAAATGATAACTTAGGCTTCTAATTAACCTACAAAATGTAAGCTCCATTTAAAAGACATTAATAAAATAGTTACTGGATATCACACAATGTCAGCAGAACGACCTTTATTTCATTTTTTTTTAAGCAGGTAACCATCAGATTCTCATCACTTTTTACTTTTAAAAGATATATAAAATATTTAATGCAGTACTGAAAAAGTGATAATAAGATTATACAAATAATAGAAGCTATATCCAAACCTTATTTCCTTTTCTATTTAATTACTAAGTTAACCTCAGCTGTTACACTGGAATATTGTAGTCATAAAACTGATTACTAAAAGAGAGTTCAGTATAGTAAAAAGTACAGGTTTTGTACCAAATGCCAACGAAAATTTCTATGTATGGACTCAGTTCTGCATTGCATCCTCATTATGATGCTTCTGAAAGACTATTAGTCCAGCTTCGCTTTACTGGCAGTTCCTCCCTCCCTGTTCACATTATCCACCTGAAGAAAATAAAAAAAAAGAAAACACACACCAACATATGCAGCAAGCTACCTGAAAGCAACTATGACAAAGAATTCTCATCAATTTTTCTCACATATTCTCAAGAGAGCTTCACTGTCACTCCAAATTAGTTTTCAAGACACCTCTATCTTACCTAATCAATGTACAAAGGAGCCAGTACCTCATTCTATATTCCTTTGAAGTTAATTATTTTTACTATTTAGCAGAGCAAAAGTTTTCTACAAGACTTGTTACCCTCAAGGATTTTGACTTGCTCCATTATTTCTGAATTACAAAGTATCTAAAACATTCCAACAAATAGATTGTAAAACAATCAGTTATTCTCACAAATAAGCTCTGTTTTATGTAGCACGGGGGTGTAGAATATTTGTGATGGTGACATTTGTGATTTTTCTAAAATCCAAAACGTATACTTTGTACCACGCTAGCCTACTAGAATTCTCCCTACACACTTGGCTATTCACAAGGAGATATAAAAGAAGCAATCAATTATCACAACTCCACATTTAAAGCAGGGTAGGGCAGCTAAATCCATATCTTCTACATGAGTAGCCCGAGTAATGTGATCATACAGGAGCGCTGTGGAAATAATAGTTGACTAAGTATAATTTGAAGTGTTTTTCCATTAATTACATGCAAAGACCAGACTGAGTGTCTTATTACAAGTTTTAATAACACTTATTGTTTTAAGTTGGTCAAGGAGTAGGATAAGAACCTGACAAAAATATTATAAGGTCCAATATGGTGCTTACCTCTGCATGGATTTTAATACAGTTGAAAACACCACAGGGCTCTCAAATGCTAGCTTACGGAGCTCCCCGGCACGCTGGAGACAGAAATACAAACAAAATTTGTGTGCCTCAACCCTGCCTAACACAAGGGCAGTGGAGGGGAGTGAGAGACACAACTCTTCTCTCAATGCAATGCAAGGAAGCCTATGTGTTAGAGTGAACAGACATTTTATTTTTGCAATTTGATGGGTTAAAAGAAAGAAAATTCAATTAAGCTTGGATACCAGAAGGTACCAGGATTTCTTTGAACTTAAATTCTAAAATGTGTAATCATTTATATTTGTAAAGCGTTTTTAGTCTTAGAGATGTTAACATATTACTGCTAGGTACAAAGGTAAAGAGATGTAAATATGGAACAGATTTCCTAGGAAATTTAATAAAGGAAACCAACAGAAAGATGGGGAAGGGAAATAAAAAAAAGAATAAACCCAAGTTTCTTTATTCCCTCCAGTATTTTGGAATTAATAGTTTGAAACAATTAGAACATCAAATTGCAAGAAAACTCTAGGAAAGACTTAACGCCCTATCAGTGCAACGGTAGCAAGATACAACTAGAAAATGCTAACTGTAGAATCTATAAAGCAGCATGTTTTAGTGATAATATCAAAGGGAATCAAGGAAATTAATTTAGCTTAACTCAGGCTTTGATGTAATGCTCTATTGTAATATATATGCTAGAGAATTGTAATTGTAATAATTATGCTAGAGAAATATTAGGCGAGCACTAACTGGCTAAAAGAGATCGTAACTGGAAGTTTGAAGTAGAAACAGCAACAGGACAACTATTGATTGGCCGTGTGGTTCATTTCTTTACCTTCTAAATTCACGTCCCAATACAAGATTATCAAAGTCCTGGTGATTACAAATACACACATGGGACTGCACACACGCTTTCCACCAGTAGGACATCAATCGTGTGAAGTTCAACCAGTTTGCATTTTGCGTGTCCTCGCCTAAAAAAGGAAAGCTTTTCAACAGTTCTGATAAGCTGACTGAACTATGCGTTACACGATTCAAAAGCGTGCACAAAAAAACTATGGTAAGGAAAATCCTAGGATATGCAAGAATATGAATAAGCCATTTAGTCCTTGGGGTACAGAACTCATCGCATGTCTAGAACAATGTAGTTACACCCGTGCCCCCAGGTTATCTGAGAAATAGCACATTTATGCATTGAAGGAACAGAAAAAGAAATTGGTTTCTTCACTAGGAAAGCAATGTGGGGAGAAAGCAGCAGAGCTGCTAAACAACCACAGTTTTAGTTAGAACTACAAAAGCCATTTCTGAAGCTCTTCAGGATCTTAAAGCTATTTCTGAAGAACGTGTCTGCATTTGAGACAACATGCACACGCTCTTCTACATTTTAGTTAGAGCGTCAGATCGTACTTCAAAAAGCTAACTTGTAAAGGTTTGAGGTTTCTGTTCAAACCTGTTCTTAAATACCTTATAAACTGGCATATATTCAACAACAGTACTAGAGAGTCATGATAGTCATAGGTCATTCTTCCTTCTGGAAATACAAGACATAAAATAAGCGAATAAACAGATGAAAAGAAAAGCAGTACAAAAAATTAGCCTCCCCACAATTTCATGATTTTTCATTAGCAGTTTAGGATCTAATCTGCCTTCACCAGTGGTAGCTTCAGGAATAAAGAATGACTATTCCCTGGGGTAGAGCTGCAGGTCAAAATTCTCCCTCCTACACAATAGTGCTTTTGGGATGGCTTATTACACACCTTTGTAACACTCACGTTGGTCATGTCACCATATTAGCTCCTACCATTCTCCAACACATACGTAATAAATCAATCCTGATTTACGAGAGGCGGATGGAGATTGGTCCCTATTCCCTCTCACGCTGCTTTAAGACACATCGCCTTCTGCTCTGACATCTGCAAACATCAACAATCTTCCTTCCGATACCCCACCCAATACCTGTTGGTCTGCATCCCAGCCTGCTATACACCTCAGCACACCCACAGAGCACGTACAGATTTCTGGCATTTCCAGCAGCTTTCTTCCAAATGGAAATAAACATGCAGGTTAAATCTTCTGATGAAGATCTCGTTAAAAATATACGCTGCATTAAACACACAGTAATTTGTGTTGGTCATTTATGACATGTTGAGGGATGTCGTTCCTCTTCTATGACATCACATAGATCAGGGAATTAGGGAGGGCTAGCAGATTCCAGATACTGGATGCACACCCTGACAGCATCCCTACTTTGTGTTGTAATCTGACCTCACTACGTGTTCTGCGGTGTGACCTCCATGCAAAACAAACAAAGAAACAACTCTCCAGGTGTGCAAGATGTCAGAAAAAACAGTACTATCAGGCAAGGGTCTGATCTGGATGACCTAGGAACCAGAGCGTTGGGGTTCGCCAGACAGTGCCTTGGTAGGTAAAGGCTGATACAACCCTGATCTCTTCCAAGAACCACTACTACCCTGCAAAAAATTAAAAGACTGAAAGCTCCAATATCATTACGTGATCATTTTAATTCTTACTTGGATGTCCATCCTGGGTGATAGTTGGGTTGTGATTCAGACACTCCCTCCTTAAATCTAAAGTTATCATGTAACATTGTCAAAAGTATTTGCAGTAAAACTGACTTCCCAACTTGATAACATGCTGAATTACAAACTGGTTAGCATAACCACCACGGGGTTTTAGTTTACTTTAGCGTCAGCATTCTCATATTTATTTCCTTAACACATATTTTAATATTGGTTTGCTATTAAAAGCCGCATTGCTTCTGTCATGAAGCAGCAAAAAGAGCGGATTATCTTACTGACTGGCTAGCAAGGCAATCCATACCACCAAAGATAAGAACAAATACCTGATATTTGCCCCTATCAAAACTAATTTAACAATGGAGCTGTGTTTGAACCCGGAACAAATCGCTGCTAGTTCAGTCTCAGCCCTTGTTTGAAAACACAGTAGAGCATCAGATGATGACTAGTACAACAGAAGCCACAATGTTGGGTCCTTGTGTCACTCGTTAGGGTCCCTAAACAGCATGCTGAGGAAAATCACTGAGTCTTTACTTATTTCTACCTCTCCTTCACGTATTTTTTAAGGCACAATATCAGTCAAGGGACACGAGTAATACATCTGCTAAGTGGGTTAATAAAAAAAAAAAAAAAAAGGACAGATGTGGCCAGTTCCATCAGACAATGGCAGCTTGGGTGACAGACTGTTCTACCTCACCACAGTAAAGTGTGAAAATCAGCAAATATCATCCTGATGAACCCTTCAACTTGTTACAGGATCGGATGCACACAGGCTGCTGACGTAAGGTCTTTCCAGGGGAACAGGCTGGAATACCTCTCTCTTCCCCTATTTATCTGTTGAGGCTCTCTTGCTGTGCCTATCACCATGATTTCTCAATTCTCCAGTCTTCAAGAAACAAATGGAATCTAACAAATGTGTGATGAAATCAGGTATTCATAATATATCATCCTGCTGACAGAAGAACATTTTGTCACAATACAGACAAAGCAACATAGAAGCACCAAGAAAAATAAAAACAAATCCTCAGATGACCATGTGGCCTACACACATTTTTTTGAGTTCATTTGCTCCAGTCTGGACATTGGCAGAGAGTTGTTTTCCAGGACACCTACTCGGTTTTTGTACGGTGGAACTCAACAATCAACTCAAACTCCACGCTACGTAACATTTGTTTAAGTTGACAGAACATATCTTTCATAAACCATCATTACTGAAGAGCATCAAGCCTCACTCCTACAACCACATTCAATACTTTTTATTTCTTTTTTTCTCCTCCTTTTTCCTTCTGAAGTTAAAACGAATGCCTTCGGCCCACTTGCTGCAGTGGGCAGCCGCTTCTGGCAAATAAAAGGCATTTTAAATTGTATTGAAGAACACAATCACAAACACTTGTTATGGATCAATATTCTGCCAAAATATCCATGGCATACATGTTCACGGCCTTAGACGAAACCACCAGATTTGGAAAATATAATCGCCCCTTTTATAAAAAGACAAACTGAGCCTAATTATTTGAGTTATCTCCAACACAGGCATTATATATTCTTCGGAAAATAACGCGGAGGTCTGGATGCATTCCTGTAAAAGCCCACTCCGACTATCTGGGAGGGAATGTGTGTTGCTAAGACATTCTTCAGGCTTCTGAGCGTCAGCATTGTCTACAGCCTACTGCAAGAAACTGCAGGAGAATGACAAGCATCTAAGTAGCTTCTGCATCGAAATGCAAATGCAGGCAGCTTAATGTTATTTGAGATCCTGGCCTGAGATCTCCAAATATTCAGGATGGATTTCTTCCACTCGTACGCTGTCTGGAAGCAGAAAGCAGTAAGGGTGGTTCCTTCACAGCCACAGTGGGCTGGTTATTGTCTCAAACAGGTTATGGGAGCCTCAACTCAGAGACTGTCACTTTCTGAGGGAATATAAACCCATTCTGTAGGGCACAAATGATTTCCCCAAAAGGTATTCTGCTCAGCAATGATATCCTTGAGACTGCTAACCAACCTGTAAAATTAGAACCGTGCTCGACTGTTTTGATTCCGTGGCCATCGGGCAAGCTCCACACAACCCAACGCGCCACAGGATCAGCGTAGGCAATTCATGTCATTTCATATTAAGTGCAAGCACCGGTTTGTGCTCAAGGAAATTGTTTCTACAGAGGACAGCAGTGCAATGTGTATGCCAGAGTTTTGTCCTTTTCTCAGGAACATTACTTGATTGTGAAATGAGACTCTGAAGCCGCAATAAGCCTTCTCTAATAGGCATGGAAATAGATAACACAAAGAAAATCAGTTCTTCCTCGTAAGCACTTGATTTATGTCCCAACAGGGTTTGCATACTCTTGAGAAGTTTGTGTTTATGCATAGGCTACCACACCAATAAACACTCAGTAAAACAAACAAACAAAAAAAAGTGCTGTGCTCTTTCAGAGTGTGAAGGGTCTCCATGGTCAACCAAGAAGATGAACCCCCCTAAGGTAAGACCAAGGGAGACCGATTTCAGCAACATCTTGTCAGAAGTCTAGGAAACCTCTTGGCACAGACTTGACAACAGCTGTGAATGACAGTATCCAATCCACCCAAGGCATAGAGTTTATCATACCTTTTCTGTACGACTCCCCTGGTCCCACTATTTTTGGCTACCCACTTAGGTGGGTGCGAACCACCGAACCTGTCGCAATTGTTGACAGCAGCTGATGAGCTGGGAGGAAAAGAACTTGCAACAAATTGGTTTGCTGAATGCAACACCTTGTTGGTGACCTAAGACAGCTCTGAAGGGTTCAGACCGCGAGTACAATTATAGGATATTGAAAATTGTCCTACATTTTGTTTGGTGTAAGCATATAAATATGATATGTAAGCTGCAGCCTTGCGAACCAATTCCTAAGTGTTCATCCCTTCTCAATGTTGTCACCTCCATGTTTACATTGACATACAACTTAACAGTTTCAGAAACAAATTCTGGCGAAATTCTGCAAAACCTCAGAAAACAAGATATGCTGTCCCGGACAGGTAAGAAGGACTTCAATCCGAGTAATGAATAAGCTCATAATGAAGTACACCCTCCCTATAAATGTCTTATGAATACGCCCTTCTCCAGTCATACAACCTGTGACTGTGATTTCTGCGCAATAGTTTAAGTAGTTAACAAACCAAAGATTATTCTTTACTTAATCACTGCTGGTTAGGGCCTAACTAGTGTCTCACAATCAAAAAAAAAGCAAATGACACACAAGGCCTAAGGAGCATACATCCAACCCATTTTCAATATGACATGATCCTGTATTTACGGACTTTTCATCACCTTTTCACTGTACACGGTAGGTAAGAAATCACCCAAAAAAACCTTAGCGAGGAGCTCAAATGGTCATTTATTTTTTTTAGAACCTCGAATTAATTCTTTAAGTCAATTCAAACTTTGCCATCACATGAGACAGAAATAACCTTTCTTGATACGTGGCTTGTTCAACCTCAGCCAGCCCCTGGAGAATGGTATTCTCAGTGGCCTTGAGAACGTGGGTTTGTCTCAGACTTACTGCTCAGCCTGGGATGAGGAGGAAAGCTAGACCCTAGAAGTCACAACTCTTTCCACAAATGACAGCCCTGAAAGACAATAGCTCAAACCGAATTTCAGGCAAGCGCAGCTGCGCGCGCGTTCTATGCTCTGTCTTCCTCCTTGAGGCACTGTTCAGCTGAAATCAAGCAGACCTATCCTCAGCAGTGATTGTTTCAGCTCTAGTGGATTGCACAACCCAAGCTTTGCCTCTCCCCTTTTCCCAGGAGAACTCTTTTCCTTTGCCATCTCTCCTCTGACTCCCTTTCTCTGGTTTAGTTTCATGATTCTCTGCCTCATGGCATCCACCCTTAATTTTTATCCTCATTCAGTGACACGAAACAGAACAAAGGATCGAGCTGGTGTGGTAGGGTTTTCTTTGCTTCTCTAACATACAATTTTCCCAAAATTCTTGGACTGTCCCTTTGAGGCTCCATTAGCCGGTTTCCTCCCACGCCAGCACTGCCATGCATATATTACAGTATTATGTCAAACATTCCCACTCCCATTCCTTATTTTGGTCACTGGAAACTGCTGATTAGATCATTAAAATCAGCAAATTTTAATTGGTTTGCATTATGAAGGATAACTTAGCAGTGAAGGCTCCGTACTACGCGCAATATCCTTTCCTTTCACAAAGAGGGGACTGTGCTGGTGCTCAACCACGTCCGACTCGCATCAGTGACCCTGCAGCAGCGCTTACGTTTCAGCGATCTCTCTCGCTGATACACAAGAAGCGGCCGCGGATTTGCATAATGAATTCTGCCAAGTTCAACTGGGCACAATAGCACGACGGAACACAATGCAGGGTAGTAATACAGGGATACATAACAGAGCCACAAACCCCTCAGAGGAACAATTCCAATTATTTCGGTAGCTGAAAAATAATAATAATAATAATTGTGTATGTATGTTTTCAGGCGATGAAGGTATAAAGTTAACAATATGAGTCACAATTTAATTTCATAATAAACACTAGGTAGCCATGTAGAATCTGAATAAAACCTGTCTCACAAATATTTTTGAAGGTCAGGTTGATGCAGAGTTAAAAAACAAGACATGTTTAGGGATGAGAGCACTATAACTGTATTCAATACTTACATGGGAGAAGGAAGTACAAAGATGTCCAACATTTATTACACACACAAAAAAAGCTCAGTTTAGCTCTGCAACACAGTTCTACTCTAGCAGAGTTCTTATCTACTTATGCAGCTGACTGAGGAACACAAAGGTTTCTCCATCAACGCTCTCCTTGTGACACCGCAAGGAAGCCATCTGAACCAGTAAAGGCACTTTTTCCCCTGTGCAATCACCCAGTTCAAACTCAAAACAGCACAGGGTACGGTTTTGTTGGGTCCAGCTCCACGTTACCCTGATGTCAGGATAAGCTTACGACCGTGACAGATTCAGCTCCCAGGCTGAAGCTCGCTTGGATCTAGCTGGTGAGCAAGACCAGCTCTTGTTCCCCTGCAGCTGGGGTAGATGTGCCCTGTGTTACCTCCATCCACTGCTATGCTATTCCGACTTACAAATCCCATCCTTATTTTCTCCTGAATGGCTTGCAGCATTGCTTATATTGCCTTAAGTTACAGAACCATTTTTCTCTAATAAAATCGTATTTAATTCCAAAATTGTATTTAATTCCAAATTGTATTTAAATCAAAGCAAATCAAGAGGTAAGTGATTCAGTTCCTATACTGTAATATCTTACCAGAGAGACAGATACAGATTCTGGTTTTCCGTGGAAAGTGTATGCCGAAATTGCAAATATGGCCAGCTCCTTAATGCTCTTTATGAGCTCTCAGCATCTCAGAGTTTATCAGACATAATTCTAACTCTAATAATTATTTCTTCCTACAATTCCTGTACTTTCAGAGCAAGTCTTTGGAGGATACTCATAATTTTAAGCCAGATGAACCTGTTCTGTGTACAAACTTTGGAACAGAAAGTTCAAACTCCTACCTATAGAAGAAAAGCTAGTAATTCAGATGTCATCTTGAACTTTGTCTATTTGATTATTTTACTTGTTATTGGATTAGTTGGGATTTGGAGCGTCACACAGCGCACAAGCCCGTAGGGAACAGTACTAGAAATACTGGGCAGGATAAGAACAATCGCAATGTGTCACCCATTACATCGGGACACACCCTATAAAGAGAATTTTCCTTCGCAAAACCTCACAGGAGATAGCCTTGCTCAGAAACAATGACAAACCCCTGCGACACGTCCACTCAATAATTTCCTTTTCGTTTCTCCATTTGGAGAAGAGAGCTTTTGGTGTTAGGTTCCTGAGACTAATTGTGCCAAAGTATCAGCAAGAGAGTGAAGGAAACTGGTAACAACAGGGAAAGAGCTCAGCCCCTAAAAGTTTTTCTTCTACTTTTGGACTTCTTGCTGGTTTTCCTGAACTCCCTCATTTTCTTGCAATCACTTCCCTTAGTACACTAATGACAGAGCAGAACAGGTACATACCTGAGTACAGACGTGCTTTCCTGCCAGAAAGTAGTTAAAGGAACATTAATGTGACAAAGTCAGAGATTAATTACTGAGCATCGAATTTAATTTTGCTCCCTTACACGCATACACCACAGCAGAGTCTTCATTTACAGGCAGAAACCGATTCCTGGGGTTCTCAGTTCCAGAAACAATCAGTGCCACAATCACCTCTACCTATTAGGAGATTAAATTGCAGCAAAGAGTTTCTTAATTGTTAAACACCTGGGCTGTGGTATATACAGCACTCAACCCAAGCAGAATTTAACTTACAAACTCTAACACGTCTTTACGAAGCACGTAAAGATCTGTCGTTTTTCTAAAATATATATATATTTTCCCAATAGCAGTTATAACCATAGATGGTACCGTCACTTTTTCCTGTAATTAATAATTATGATCTATGGATATTTATGATTACACTATGTAGCACAAGAAGGTAGAGATTATTCATACACTTAGCATTTTTTCTTGCTACACAGAACAACCACATCGTCTTTGGTAATCCATTACAGAAACTTAAACATATTTTAGAAGGAAAATCAGTTTTATGAAATAAAATTCTTTTTTTCGAAACAGAATCTGTACCAAACAGTACAGACCAGAAGCGGACAAAAGACACCATAGACCTTTTTCCACAGCAAAGCACACAGAAGGAATAAAAATAACAAAGCCTTTAACGTTTGACTGATATTGAACTGAAAAGGAGCTTGTCTTAACTTACAGTGTTCACCTAAGCGGTTAAGCAACCTTCCTGGCAGGAGCCCAAGCGGAAGGTAGAACCACCTGACATGGAGCTGGAAGGTTGTGCCTCTCCCCATTCGAAACTCACATTTCCTGTTCTACTGAAAGCGGTGCCCAAATGCACATTCCTCTTTGCTGAAGTTATAGACAGAAGTTGGCAAGGCTTTGGTGAACATATCTAAAAATACCTATCTCACAGACGCATTAAAGAAGTATGGAAGACTTGCAAGTTGCCAAAGTTCCTGGGAAGTAAACTACTGAGCACTGGAGATCACTTCCTAGCAGTAGTATGGAAAGGTACGGTATAGAACAGACCCAGTATTCGTAACTGGTTTGCAGTGGGTATCGCAACACCAGTGCCAGCACTCGACGAGATGCCATTAATGTTCAAGTTCAGATGAAATTCATTAAAGTCATCAAGATTTCCAAAATACTCTGAATCACACTTGATTTTCCATTAGTCCCTTACAAAAAAAAAAAAAAAAAAGAAAAGCAACTGCATGCTCCTCATCCCCTAAAATGCCACCAACTTCAGTTTTGCCTGATGCTGTTGCATAGGATAATTTCTTGTAGGATTGGGTGTTAATTTGAAAAACAACAGATGTCATCAAGATATACTTACTTTCAAGCACTTCTTTCTAAATTATTTAAAACAGACCATGTATTCTTGAGAACCATAGCTCTTATGATTGTATGTTTTATCTCCAAAGGAATATTGCATTTTATTAACTAGTTGGCAGGTCTGGAAGTAGACCATAGCCACAGCACAAGCATTTTTTTCAAACAAATGATGAGAAATATGACAACAAATGACGAATTAAGTATGCTCATTCCAAAAGGAGCCTCAGATTCACGGAGACACTTTGCTTTATGATCCATAGGGAAGCACCTGTTACTACTGTTTCAATCACTTCAGTATTGCTTTGTAAGTCAACTGATCAGCCTCTGTATATTTATGCTTTCCACTGCTTTGGGATCATTCCAATCAGGTATCACCTCCCCTGTGACGAGAGGCAACAGTCATTTTGCCTTCCCAGTAAATCCATCCCTCTTCCCCTCCTGTTCTTCCCATTCTGTAATCAAAAACTGCTCCCAGACTTGGCTGCTCCCACTGGCATCCGGCAAGTTCAATCCCAGGCATAGAGGACTCACTATACGCAGTTATTTCCAACGTAGCCTTTGGCAGACAAAATGGACATGTCCCTAAGCTGTTTCTAATGACAAGTCAATGAAAGGAGCTCTAACAGTAGCAGCAGAGATCAAGACATTAGGAGGATCCCTACCACCTTTGCCATTTTGGGATAGGCACCATCACGGAGCGCAAGAAAGAGGCAAGGGTCATGCAGCTATGGAGCTAACAGCCAAAACACACATCCGTTGAGAAACCCTTTAGTGCCATTGTGCCCCAACAGAAGATTTCAAAAGGGCTTCCACCACATTTTGACAGTTGTACAAAGTGTTGTGAAGAAAGGTCAGCACTCAACTTGGAAATGCTGCTATGGGGAGGGGTGCCAGTTAGTGTCATGGAAGCCACATGCTTCCCATGTCAATCGTGCTTCTTTTTATACATATAAGAAATGTCAAAACTCCAATTTTAAAAAATAAACAGTGAAGTGCCACTGCTGAAGCATCCTTACGACACGTAGTATTGATTTCATGTGTAAAATACCTAGATCACATCATCACACAAGAACGTCATTGTTACTTATCACTCAGCAATACCCTCTTAGTGGAAACTGTTACTGTACTCGATAACTACAGCCTACAAAAAGACAGATGATTATTTACGAAGGAAGTCCCACCCAATTTCCTTCCGCTGCACAGGGAACACTCATTGCCCATCACTCAGGAATTGTGCAAAACAAATATTTACCTGTCCAACCCGCACTCCCTGTTTCTAGAGAAGACAGCACGTAGCAGTGCCACCTCTCATTAGATTGCAAAAACCTTCATCCCAGAATTGCCTTTCATCTATAAGAAGGTGCATTCATGAAATATTTTCTTAGTGTCTGCCATTTTCTTTCTCTAATTAAGCATGAATTTATAATCTGGGATTTGCAAGAAATTATGAATGACACAGCTTTCACCCCAACTCAGCTGGAGAACAGCTGTAGATGGAATTCCATGGAAAGGGCTTGGGCCAGACAGGGATTTAACAGGATCAGCTTCTGAGGTGTAAGCTGTCATGCCTTCATTTGCAATCACTGATGACATCTAAACTGGATTGGGTATTTCTGCAGCTGCTGTAGGGCAGGCACTTGCGCATACATCGGTTCAAATTTTATATCCAACACACAAAATAAGGTATAAACAATTAATCACAACAATACAGTCACAGAAGTCATGACAGAGTCTAACCCTCTAAAAAAAAACTAAGTTTGAAATGAAAGACAAAAGGACACAAGAAGATAACAACGCTGTATCATTTTATGTTAAATTTGGCGTTTTCCCCTTCTCTTGGATGCTTTGTGCTATTTTAATTCTTAGGCTATTGTTTTCCAAAAGCACTTGAATGCACGCTGAAGGACAAAGGTATCATTCCAAAGGGCGTAGCTGTTTGCAGTGAGGTAGCCCTGATGTCTATTTTGTTGATTCAGTGTCTCTGCAGATCAGATGATGATAGGAAGCACATCTGTCAGCAACTTTGCAGCTTCATCTTTACTGCACGCTCCTAAGCAAGGAGGTCTCAGCAGAACCCATCCGTGGCCCGTATCCTCACCACCAAGGGTACAACCAGAACAGGATATGCTATTTAAATATGAGCTACAATCATCTCTTGCACCCATCCAAATACACCTGCTGAGGTCTGTCTTAACTTCCCAAATTTTTACCTTTGAAAGAAAACTGGAAGGGAAGGTACTTCTTGACATCCAACTGCTTTACTCTTTAGATGACCTGGATTTGTCTTTTTAAACACACTCCGCTCCGCTGAGCTGTGAACTGGTTTCTTTGGAGAAGAAGAATTATGCAGAGCATTAACAGTGATTAGAAGATGCCTCCTTTCATTTCCCGATTCAGACAAGTCCTGCAGTGTTCACAAAAACTGGTCAGGAAGATCAAAGGAGAAGGGAAGGCAATTAGCAGATTGGCACTTATCCCCCTTCAAAAGAAACAGTTTTGCAGCTTTTGTTGATAAGAACAAACTACCAACATAATTTAAGGGGCTCTTTGCAAAGTATCCTAAATCAGAGGGCCATCAGTTTAAGGCTTGTGAAAGATGTCTGCTTATTTTAAAATCTGAATTGGTGATAAATACTGGCCCATTATGGTGAGGGAAGAAACGCAATATTCTAATTAACTGTTAGAGATAAAGGAAAAAAAAAAACAAAGAAAGGACAGTGCAGATAGTGTAGAGTAAGAGTTTGCAAAGTTGACACTTAAGAAGAGGACACTCTAGATATTAACCACTACTTTTCAATGAAGCCCCAAAAAAGAAAAAAAAAAATAAATCAACCCTACAGTCAGTAGAATCCTCCTTGCGGCACCAATAAATAGATTTCATATTGAAGGTCCCACTTCTGACTGGAGACACACAGCTATGAGTCAGATGAGAAGAGCTTACCTGATTTCACAAATTCTACAAAGCAGCAAAAACCATCATTTAAAAAGAGAAGAGGTGGCAAAGATCCACATTGACTAAAACATAAGTATTACAAAATGACAAACCAGGAACAGAGGCACAACCAGAAGCATTCAATGAAAAATCTTGTTCATGACGTCAAGCACCGAACTGTGGACAAAGCTTACTGGGCTGTAAAGCAAACAAAAAAATACCGGGTCCCCAAGAAGGAAATTTTATGTGGATGCATGAAATGGGATGCAAACAGGAACAGGACATCAGACTTATCGCTTGTGTTCTTGTTCAAGTTTCTCCTCAGCACTGCTAGATGAGTAACTATACCACAGCCAGGAGGTAGTCTTGGGTGAGTTTTGGTTTATCCTCAGAGGATTCAAGACTGTCTTCAGCCAAGCTAAAACACAGCTGATTCAGTAAGACACAACATGCAAACTGAAGCAGAAATTCAACCACCCCTTACTAGCTAAATGACTTAGCTCAAAGCATATGCAAGGAAATTAAGCCTGTAATTATCCTATTGAGGTTTGTCACCAACAGGGGACTTAGGGATATGCTGGATCAAAGAATAATAAGGAAATGGGTCAAACTGCTGCAATTTCTTCATGCAAGACTGGAAAAGGCGACACGGAAGACAGACGAGGCTGGCATTTGCAACATCAGGCACTCAAAAACATTACATACTACAGAATACATGCTCTGGCTTTCAGTTAAACACTTTGAGACAAAAAAAAAGATAGAGTTTATGATGCTAGGTAGGATAAAGAAAACAGTAATTTTTTGGTATGTTATATGAGTACTGAAAGTGTTATCAATACAAAGCTATAGTTAATGGATGTCAGCTGGTAACTGCTAGAGTACTGATTACATCCATACCTAAACCTCAGAAAAAGCCAACTACAAGAGATGTGGGAGATGTACTTGCAGTTTCATTCAGGGCTCCCCCAAAAAAAAAAAATCCACCCAAAACACAACACACAAGCCACCAAAAAAAACCCCCCAAAAAAACCCCCCACAGACTAGAAACCCAAACAAATGAAAGTAAAATCCACATGGTTTAAGTAAAATTCTATTTTTTTTTCATCAATTTGTTATTCAGGGAATGGTATGTCCTGATTTATTTGTATAGACTTGTTGCAGGGAACAGCAGCATCTGCTGTGACTTGCCAAAAAGCACTGCTGCACCCAGAAGGATCCCAGATTTTAACTTTCTGTCCTCAGATACCTGTGTGATGCCAAGAGCAGCATCAATATCAAACCACTTTGGCTCATACATGGCAGACTACTGTGGGACAGGTGAGGCGGCAGTGCAAAGTTTTCGGACAATGATGAAGGGAACATTTATGAGAGTAAGGAAAAAATAAAGAGAGGTGACATGTAATTTGATGTCCTCACCTTAGGAATGGCCACCACCCTTTGCAATGAGAGAATTCTGTCCAAGGGTGGGAAGCGGTCCACTCATCGATGTCTGAGCCTGACTCAGGCTACTGAAGTTTTCTCCACCCTAACACAGTGGCTTTAAAGATCATAGCCCGATCCATCCCTTCGGGTGGGTGTCCTCTTTGTTCCTCGTTCTGCTCCTCAGCTATCATAGCTCCATCCAAAAATGGTGGTCAAATACTTCATTTTTTTTTTATTTAATAAAAAAACTTCAATAGGCTCATTTTAGACAAACAGTATATCTTGTCACCAAACACCAGCACATAACGCGTTCCCAGCACTGCTTCTCTTTTCTGGCATACGCAATAATCAAGGAAAGCGTACAAAGACAAAAATCAGTTTGCTCCAACCTGGCACTACAAACTCCCAACAAAAGCGCATTATTTCATGGCCCTGAAAGCAGACAGGTGACATTCTGAGGAGTTTGATCATTAAATACAGGACCTCTATCATGCTGAATACAAGCAAGCCCTTCACCAAACAATAATAACCTCAACCACAACAGTACTTTGTGAACAACAGCAGCGTTGTATTGTCTTGAAGGATTAATAATAGCAGAGTTTAAACGGCACCTAGAATTTCCAGTTTAGGTAAAAGACCTACAAGATCTCCATCTCCCCTGTTAGGTGGGTTTCCCAGTGATGACCACTATTACTCGGGCAGTTTTGCTGTGGATGCTTGTGAGGGGATGATTCATTTGAAGTTGGTTTTGGTGGTTTTAAAAATAGTCAGGAAGTGTCTGTTTTCTCCTGATCCACAGGCACTGTGAGGGCAGCCACGGAATTATTGTTGAGAAGCCCCCTCCAGATGCCTACTCTGCTTTCCTACCCCAATACCCATCAGTAACAGATCACATTGTGGATGATTTGTAAGTTTCCTTGAAGATTTTCAGCTATTTCACTCAGCAACAAGTGAAGAAAACCTCTGTAAAATACCCCCATAGACACAAGGCAAGCAGAGCTGATTTGGGGGCGGGAGGACATCCCAAATGACTGGTCAGCCTGAGGACATCTCGTGTGTTGGCATCTGACAGTAAATGACAGTCACAGAACCTCTAAAGACAAGATATTTCCAGCTTTTGGGCTTGTCATCACTGCTATTTGGAAAAAGCAATGTTCAGATGGGATCTATTTCTTCTGTTTCCTTCTGCCATTTGAAGATGCCAAGCCTTCTCCTGGAAAGTAAAATACTACAGCAGAAAAACCGTAGGCAGTACCTGAATGGAGATGTACCAGCAACAAACTCTGAACTCACCACAGCGTTCAAAACTGTCTGGCAGAGAATTTTCAAGAACAACAGGCAGGCAGTTCAAGAGAGACATTAAAAAGCACAGAGACCACTCTCATGGTAAGCACCAAATAAGCCAAGTTTTTGACTGGGCTATCCTAGAAGTGCATTCAACATAGGAAATCCAACAATAAATATACTTATGGACAGCTGGTCAATATCCAGCCTTTAATGGAGTTTCAATACAAGTGTTATCTTCCAGTTACGAGTGAATTTAGAACATCAGGTTTGGAGGCCCACACTAGAAGAACTGCCTAGATATGAAAGCTCAAATAGGCAATAAAAAATTTAGTATCCCACTTATATCGTAAGGCCTGTGCACCTACAGGATCCATATAATTTGCATCTCTTGCTGATAGTGGTCTTTTCAGTTTAGGTATCTAGTTTAAGGATCAGTACACAATTAACAATTGATAACCAGCTCAAATAGCTCACTTGATATCTCCGTCTCCACAGCATGCTCCCACGCTGCCAGTGTCTCAGTTCACTCTCTCAGCTACACTGAACAATAACTTGAAATCAAAACAGAGGCAGCTGCGCTAACGATGTAAATAAAAAGGCTTCAGTGCTGCCTTAAAATTTTAAAAAAAAAGAAAAGCATTTTTTTGCTACATTTCCTTTAACATTGAAGTCTTACAACACGCTCTTAGAAAGAAGTTATTAAAAGTAGATCATAATGTTCCATAATGCTGGTGAATTGCTGCTTAAGTGGATTTTAATAATTGAGAACGGAAAATTTTATCATTGTGCACTAGAACCTTGTCAGGATGAAGCACTGAGGAACTGAAATTTCCTTTAGTTTAGCATTTTATTCTCTTTTGAGTAGGTTTAGAGGTAGTTCAGGCCCTTTGGTTTCTACTAATTAAATTATTTAAACTATCTAATAGGCTTTTTAATTTTTCAAGGGCAATATATACAAAGTAAGGAGCAACCTGGTAAAAAAGCAAGGACAGGCTGGTTGCTACATAAATTACACCGGGCACAAATCAAAAGGCAACATGGGCATCCGTCATAGAGTCGCCGTGTGCCAAACAGGCTTGGTCATGGCATCCACTGCACATTGCTCTTCCTTCCCACTTGATGGAATTGGCGTCCCTCGGTCATTAAAACCACGCAGACCATGCCTGTGCAACCTTAGGGTTATGATTCTGGAGAACAAGTTTAAGAACCAGCTCTCCCAATTAAAAATTGTAAAGCAAATGAATTTGCCCCTGCTGCAGAATTTTCCTGCTTCACCTATCATCAGTTTAACTTCTGTTAATACAGGCCTTTCCCGTCTTCCTGGTTTTCACACCTGTCTGGGGTTTTGCCAGTCCTTATACCAGAATTCTTCCCTGGAAAACTCAAATCACTGCCTTTTCTAACTGGACCCAGCCCTACCAGATGCACAAAAGGGCTCACATCTGAATTATGTGGTAGAACCAGAGGCCAGTTACAACACAGATCAAATTAAAATGCAAGTGATATTGGTGTCAGTGATCATGAAGAACAGAAAAAATTGAAAAATACTACCTGGTCTGATTTAAAATTCCTCTAAACACACACCCACTTGGTATCTCCCATTCATTTTCCCTTCAGCAGATACACACTTTTTCCTATGAATCTTCCTATTTCATAAGGCAAGAACCATCTCTTTTAGGAAAGAAATAAAAAAAAAGCTTGGATTAGCCAGGCCTGACTGACCTTCCTTCATGAATAAACAACAAGCTTTTCCAGAACTGAGAGAGAAATTCATTATATACAATGAATGCATTTCTTTGTTGTCAGACAAAAAAAAATCCAGTGCGGTATCAAAGCACTTTGTTCAGTGCTACTTTCACTTAGCACACTTCTCCAATCTTGAACTTCTGGAGGGAGGAATTAACCCTCCGAGGCAAAGGACTGAACACTCATTGCACATGAGTCTCAAATTCCATGGAAACAGGCTACACGCATGACACTTGCTTTGCTGAAGCTCTTGACACTGGGGTGGATTTAATCAAAACGGGAACATATTAATTCATTTTTTCCCCCTCTTGGTTGTGAAGCTGTAAAAGAAAACTCAGATCCTTCCTGCTTTTTTTTTTCCTAGTGAGTAAAAGTGAGGAGGCATTAGAACTACAGTAATTCCAGTCAGTCAACTGGTTTAAAAATAAGAAATCATACTTGTTTTTTCTAGAGGCTAACATCTTCAATGAAAGCATTCCTTTTCTGCTTTCACAATATTTTAGGCGATAGTAGATTTCTACTCCATTATCTCTTGAATGCCTACAGAACTGTCAAATGTAGTACAACAAACATCTCACATGATATATGCTATTTCCAAAAAGTCTTCAGGAAACAGATTATATTTATGGTTTAGGACACCAGGTAAGAAAAAAGCTAAACAGAGTAGAAAGAAAACACCATAGTGCTGGGGCTGCTACTGTCATTAAGGAGTTTTATGATATTTCCTAATATAAGTGAAGTTGATTAATTCTCTTTCCCCCCCCCAAGTCTTCAGAAAGATTTATTTGTTGAGACAAACTTTTCACATATTGCAAATAAAACTTTCACTACAAATATTCCTCAGTTTCCAAATAGAACCGTGGTGGAGAGAGAGCAGTTCTCTAAAGTAAAAAATAGGTTGCGAGGAGGAAGTGTAGGGAAAAAAATAAAGGAGTAGGGGAAAACTAAAGGAGTGCTTAGCTCTTAACATATCGGGGTGACAAGACAATAGGCCGTTCATGGAGAAAACCATAACTTTCTGTGAGCGTTTATTCACAAAAGAAACATCAAGGTCCTGATAGCCAACAGGATGTCTAAGAATATTCTCCAAGTAGTTTCCTATCAGTACCTATTTCTCCAACCTCACCCTCTACCTCCACACTTGACATCTTTTTTGAAGAGAGAGATGTCTTTCCTCTGCTTTTTGAGGGAGGAGTAGTTTGGGGGGTGGCAGGGGGAAGGAATGAAGCAATATATCATCCTGTTCTACCAGAACCTCATGCTGCTGCTGTTCCTCCCTACAACGTCTAAGGAGCAGAAACCACAATCCTAGTCTATACTTAGTGCTTGGATTACAAGCGTCAGTCAAATATTCGACAGTAATCCAACTGCATCGGTGAGTATCAGGATGGACCAGCTTCTCAAAGAATTCATCCCCTATTTTAGTCATATTATTCAGTGCTTGACACATTTTTACTACTAGTAAATTAGTACTACGACATACCACACTTCATAAAACCTTGTTTCATAACCACATGGTTGTGTTAAGTGCAACAGGGGGAAAAAAACTTAACCGATTTAGTACTGGTAAAGTCATTTCAAATGTACTTATAACCAATGCTGTGATAAAAAGTGATTCTCCAAGTTACAGAAATATTCTATATATAATGGTTCTTCAGCTAATGAGCTATTTTTGGACTACGCAGGTCAAACTTGAGGTATGGATGAAAGGGGAACAGGAGACAATCTACTGAAATATGATCAATTAGAAATCAATCAAATCAGATTACAATTACAGACAGCATGTATTCTACCAGAAAGCCCCACATCAGCAAACGTACCTCTCTGTTACTCCTAAATAATACCAGCCTTTATGGGGAAAATCATGTAGCTTTCCTTCATCACTTTTCTCTGCAGGCCTCTTCTTTTCCAGGGCCATTCACTATCCACATCGCTTCTTGGGATCCCCTTTTCTCCTTATGAAAAGATTGGAAATTTGTGAGTATTGACTCTTTTTTTTTTTAAATATGGAATCAAGCCCTTTTCTAAGAACTACATACAGAGATCTATTGAAAATGACTGTGGTTGTCCCATTGATTGGGTGATTGCCATGGCTTTAAAGCTCCTAGGAAGAAAGTTGTTAAAGCTCTTCATGTGACTCTTATGCCTGTAACACAAATTACCTCCAAATTAATTTCTTTAAGAAGTAACAATACAACTAAGAAACACATTCAGCAGATGTGCCTTTCAGGGACATTAAAAGTTAAAGCTGCTCACTTTTAATGAACACAACCACCAACCAAAGACAGTGAAATGATTTCTGCCCATCAGCTTCCATGGTCAGATGTCCACAAAGAACAAATATCGAGTTTTGGTCACTGGCTGGTTTTACTGAGTCAGTTATAAACAGCGTTAGCAAATCATCTTTAAGTACAGATATGGCTGAGAACTATTCAACTCCCCATCACACCACGGCAGCTAGATCAGCAATAGGCTCAGTATTAGTCGAGACAATGGCCAGGAATTCTGGGCTGATGTGATGCTGATCCAAATTCAATTACTGTATATGGTGTAACAGCATTGTTGCTAGAAAAAATTTCCATATTTTTAATTGTTGATATGGCCTCTACATGATCAGTAAAAGAATTTGAATTAGCTTGGACTGAATATGGATCAGAAGAATGCAAGTGAGCTTGCATTACAACTCTAGTCATTTAAGAATCCAAGATAATAAAAGCCAACCCTGTCTTCAAATTGATGCAACGTGAAGATTCAACAGCAATTCAGACCCAAGCCCAGCCTCTACACATGTTGACATCACTGTATCATGAGTCACCCAGTCCCTGACCAAATATTAAAGCAAACAAAACATCAGATCCTAATTATAAAAAAAACACCAAAACCTATACATCTATTTGGGGTGGCAGATGAAGCACTGTGAGGCTGTATTTTTGTTTACTAATCTATGCCTTAAAAAAAAAATATGTACTTGTAGTGATTTTCTTTTTTTGTTTTAGTGTGTGATACCAAGAGGATTATCCTTTTACTTACAGAAATATAAACTAGCCATCTTAATTACCTTCCTAGTTTGTTTTTTATTTTTTTAGAACCTACATGCCATTTTCTTTACTATGAATTGTTATCTATAATATTATGTGTATATAGATAGATAAGTCCTTGTGTAGAGAATATTACTTACATAGTCTCTTCTGAATGACAGTGATTTTCCTATTCAAGGAGCAAAAGTACTAAAAATGAATTCCAGTTGAGTTAGGCTGGAACAGACTGGACTTTAGAAACGCAGCTACTGCCTAATAACACTAACGCATGTTTTCTGCAGAGTGCTGACAGCACAGCCAGCTCTTCGAGTCTTTATTTGCTTCTTCCACTGCCTGAAAAGATAATGTACACATAATACAAGGACATCATTGATTATCTGCTTGTTAGGGCATTACTTCTTTAATAGCTAGAAAACCTGAGAGGATGCCACTTTTTTCCACTTTCATACGCTGTACCAAGCTTTCAGCTGGACATTTTCTATAAGGATGGAGAGGAATGGAAATAGAATATTTCCACAGGAAGGTATATAGCAGTGCTAGCTCTGCAATAAAAGTTTGGGGTTTTTTTGTTTTTTGGTTTTTTTTTTTTTTTAGGAGACAGAGCTGCATCTGCTATTACCTCAATGACAGAATTAATAAGATGCAAGTCTATGAAATACGCTACAGAGAACAATTAAAAGTGTATTAAAAATAATTAAGAAATTTTAGAAAAGCTTACATCAATTAACTACTCTGGATCCTTGCCGCTTGGATCATACCATCTCAGTCACCTAAATCTTGTAAACAAACCAAGCCAGCTTATTCTTCAAATAACAGTTTTTGTTCAAAACAGAGACATAAAGCAGACCTTTGCTTTTCTAAAACTAAGTTGTTACACATAATTTGCTGTCGTTTGCATTTTCAGACACCTTCCAGAACCAAAATAATAATAATGCTTTGTTAAGATAATCATCGCAGGGGTGAAGAAATGCTTCCGACTATTTTAGGGTTCAAATTTTACTTATTAAAAAGCAATACTGCCCACTTAATTACAGGGAAAACAATTTCCATTTAATTGGTACCTTGTGACTTAACACGTCCTTAATACTACATAATTGTGATGAATGCATAAATTATCTGTATCAGCAGTAATCACTGACGTAGTTGCATTTAATTATTTCTGCAATTTTGACCTATCCCAAGTACTTGAGATCAGACTCAGGCAAAATTTATAATTAAACCAGAGAAAATCCTATTTCAGAAAGGCAGCCCATAGGCCAGATCGAGTGGCTTAAGAGATGCTCGGAATCACAGAATGGTTTGGGTTGGGAGACACCTTTAAAGGTCATCTGGTCCAACTCCCCTGCCATGGGCAGGGACACCTTCCACCACATCAGATCACTCAAAGCCCCATCCAACCTGGCTTTTAGGGATGTGGCATCCACAAATTCTCTGGACAACCTGTCTCACCACCTTTATCAAAGAAGTTTCTTCCTTATCTACCGATCTACCCTCTTCCAGTTTAAAACCATTGCCCCTTGTCCTGTCACTACATGCCCTGGTAATAAGTCTTCTCCATCTTTTTTGTACATCTCCTTTACATATTGAAAAGCAGCGATAAAGGTCCTTACTATTCTCAGCATTTCTGATGTAACAAATATTATGGTACGCTGCCTAGTAAATACCACTGAGTGCAGAAGGAGGACTATGTTTTTGATCTAGGCAGAAACAGAATTGTTGGACAGAAGTGCTACATAGTGATTTAGCTGAAAAAATGGTGAATACCTCTAATACATACTTGTATTCTTTCATTATTTTAAAAATATCACCATACTCCTGTTACTGAGCTTTATAAGATTCCATCTCATTATTTTTGAAAGGACTTTAAGGCAACAGACATTTAATTTCTTTTAAAGTTTTCCGAATACAATTAATGTAGATGATACAGAAAAGCTTGCCTACACATCAGAATTCCCTGGAAGAAAAAACACTTAAACAAAATGCTGCTGGGAGACCTTGAGAGGACCAACCTGCAGCCTGCTGCAATGCTGTGAGCAATCATGCTCCTCAAGCTGTTCAAATTAGGCTCTTCCTGCTGCAACAGCAGTTCCAGGGTGCATGCATGAGAACTTTCAGAATGATCATTGGTTTAGGTTTTTTTTTTTAACATGGATCATTTGGAAACAACTAGGACTTCATAATGCAGTCCTCATCATTTCTTCACTCTCCTACACGTGACCAGTTGTGTTTGGCACAGGAGTGCAGTTATATCTATAATTTTCTAATAACTTGACTAACTCTGTTTTTACAATAATTATGCAATATTAAGGAAACTTTCTGGACCTTAAATTAAGATGAATAGCTCAGAAGCTGACCAGCTCACACTGGATGAAAAATAAAGCGTCTTTTACTAGTCCCATCAGGGATCAGAGAGCAATTCCTCATCCATGATATTTAACATATTTCAGTTAAGTCCATTGTCTCTATTTCTCCTGCTAATCAGTAATAAAATGCAATACCTCAGATAGGGTCCAAACTTATTCCAATGGAAAAAAATTATGAAACACAGGCTGGTTTTGGAGGACCATAATGTAACATCTTGCAGATGAATCCCAAAGGTGGAACAAAACTCTGAAAGAACAAAATTCTGATCAGAATAGGACACAACAGGAACCAAAGCCTAATTCCTCCAAGCATTTGAATAGCCAGCTCTCTGAAACCAGTGGATAGTATGGCTACAATTCTGTTAGGCATCCTGAAGATATTTTGGGAGTTCCTGCTCAACTTCCAGATGTCACTGTGGAAAAGTACCCACCTCTTCCAGGTCTTGTGCCATCTGCCAGCCCTACATGAATGACTTGAATATCTTAGGCAACCTCAAATTGTAATAAATAGCTGTTTTTAAGCACTCAGTCACATTCTTGATATCATAGAATCATAGAATCTTTAAGGTTGGAAAAGATCTCCAAGATCATCAAGTCCAGCCATCAACCTAACAATACCGTGACTACTACACCATGTCTTCTAATATTCTTGGTTTCTTCGTAAATTTTGCTCTTATTTTCTGCCTCTTTACTCCCTCCTCCCCATAATAGCAATTTTTAGCCCATGTAGCAGGCAGGATCAAGCTGTGAGGATGGCCTGAGCTTCTTTTACCTCAGCAATAACCTCCCTTTCAGGCAATCCTCCAAAATTTCTTGCAAAACTCATTCAACAGATGATTCTTTGCAGTCAAATCCCTAAGGGCATCCTTAACCACCCCAGACCTACTAACTAAACATAACATGAATAAAGAACAATCTATAAATTTATTCAACATCCTCACATCAAACCTTTCCTCCTGAAACAAAAGTTCTGGCATTCAAACCTGAAATCTACCATTTGATTTGGCACAAGGATGACGTGACTAGTTCGGTATTACATGAATTAGTTTTGTGCTGAAGTCCTTGGACTAAGCAGTTGTCCTAGCAGTTGTGCTCCTGCTGATACAATCATCTAGATCCATAATTTTCACC
The DNA here is from genome assembly GCA_011801015.1 of Ardeotis arabs. Lineage (NCBI taxonomy): Eukaryota > Metazoa > Chordata > Aves > Otidiformes > Otididae > Ardeotis > Ardeotis arabs. The sequence goes on along the minus strand of JAAGAY010143727.1, from coordinate 69,529 downwards.
AGGCTACTTATCCAAACGACAGCTAACATCTGCTTACCTTTTTAGCAGCACTAGTAATTTTTGTAAATGAAATGGAGTTAACTCTGTCACCATGACCTGAATTCTGGTTGGAGACCATTAGGTCCACTGAAACTTTATGTGCTAGACAACTGCAATAGTAAAAATAAAGAAAATAACACTTTTGCACAATCGTTTTTCAAACAAGAAACACCTATATTTTGAATGAATACATACAAATTTGTCTATCAATCAATAAAAAAAATTACAAGTCCAGTATCAGATCAGAAATGCATAGCTGCCATACACAAAAATCAGGAGTTGTACTTCGGATTTTGACTGATAGATTAATCTCTGCTAATGATTGTCAAGTGTACACTAAGTTACTCATTAAAATGTCATCTTTTATCTCAGTTAAAACATAGTCTCTACTCATTAATTTCTACTCACGGACATAATTTAAAATGCAAACATCCCAAACTTACCCAGTACAGAAAAAAGGCATTCAACAAAAAGCTAGAGAAGTTTAAGCACTTCCAGTTCTGCATGATTAATCATGTTTAGAATCATCTGCCTCATTTCTTCTTCCTCCCTCCAAAAAAAAATATCAAGGAAAAATTTAAGTTTACGAGTGAAAGGTACGCAGTCCACTCTAAGAAAAATGCTTGGTACAGCTCACCTGTCTGAAGTACATCACTAAAACCCATACTTTTGTACTCTCTGGTTACTTTTTTCATAATTTTTTTTTTTTTTCCTCTGATAATGTAACTCCACTTTAATTCAGCTAAATAACTGGCTTCCGTCATGGAAGATACTACAGAAGATCACATCAGCTGGCCGATAGCTTGCCTTGGGCTACTAGCGTGCCTCAAGTGATTTGAAGTTCAGTTGGTCTTTCAGCTCCCCCTCCCCAACACTTTTGTAGCTCTGGAATCAGCCTTGCCTCTGTACATCTCTGATAAAAAATAAAGGCAAGAATTATAAACCAGACTTAGTGGCAGATGAAGCCTAGCTTCCTTCAGCAATATTCTGGTACCTAGAGTTTTAAAACCAGCTTGTGGACCCAGGAAGGTTCACCACCTTTCAAAAAAAGGAGTAAAACACCCAAATCAGATGGCCTTTTCACAGACAATGAAAGCTAGAAGTTCACTTTCATTTCTGCTTAATTTCTTACATAACTCCACCTCTTCCTTTTTAATGTTCTTTTTTTTTGCCAAACACAATACCTGGAAAGGGTATTTTGCTACAGCCTGGGACTCACAGGAGCCTGTTAACCCCTTCCTGGCCACTGTAGGCCTTCAGCAAAGCATACATCCCTTGCCAGACTTAATTCCTATCTTCTGACAGGAACAGGAGACAGAAATTGCTTGCACAACACCAACAGTATATTCTGTTTGCATGGACCAAGACACAAAGTGAAAGATATGTCATTCAGAAAAATCAAACATTTAAGTTCAGCTTATACTACTGCATGTGACTGTCCTGGTCATAAGATCAAAACAATTTTTTAAATTTATTTATTTTCATCTTTGATGTGGTCCACACAATTTTAGGAGCACACTTGACCAACGCCCCAGAGAGTTTACACTGCTCCACCGCACAAGTTCCAGTCTCACCAGGAAACACCTTCCTACAGTAATAATCCCACCAAGACAAACTTTCAGCTTTGTTTATCTATCAGACCCGATTTTCAGCTTGTGCGAAATCTTTGTGTCTGCACAACCTCACCGCTTTTCATGGCTTGTTCCTGCTATGACACACCTGGTTTAGCAGGCGTAAGACAAAGGACCATAGATGGGTGAGAACTTCTGGCCAAACCCAGAATCCTTAATCCTGTGAGAAAGTCGTCATGCATAAACATGATTCCGTGGGGAAGTGAACACGACACACAACGGGATTTGCAAGGTAACGGGGTCAGGCTATCAATTACTCTGTAGAGAGAAATGCAAAAGAAGCAAAGCTCCGAGTCACCAACTTTAGGAGAATACCAAAACTTTTAACACCGTGAGTGGAAGTAACATCGGTTTTATTACCAATATCTGCTTTTTGATCTTTAAAACAGAATTCCAAATAGTGATATCTCAAAATTCCCAGAACTAGACCTGAAAAGGGAAAGCCATGCAACACAGAGCTGAAATACAGTTTGTTAAGAAGGAAGTGTGAGAGATGAGAGATCATCCCTGGGGATTTACTCAACCGTAAAGTGGCAACACCCATGAGAGTACCATTTACAAATACTCTAATTCAGTCTACACCTTTGAACCTATAGTTTTATTTGCTTACTTCCAGCAGCTGAAAATCCTGGGTAGGGCAGGTTAACCGAGCTATTCAGAAGTTTGTATTAAAAACCAACCGTCTCCTAAAAAATCTGTAATGTTTATAAACAGAGCATTAGAAGCCTTGCTGAGTTAAACCGATATTTTTTTTTTTTACCACCTCTTTGCTCCTCTGCTTACGTCTTCAGTGTGAAGGATTCATCTTAGTTATAGCTTAAATCACAGATACCAAGCTCGACTCCAGACTCTTCGTCATCAGCCACTGAGGAACACAACCACCAGAAGACAGGGATGTCCTCTCTCTGCTTGTTCCACCAGCCAGTGAGGCAGAAGACAAAATATCGGATATCCAGAGGCTTTGGAAGGAAGCGGAATTATTCCAGTGGCAATTCTGAACTGGAATCAGAGAATCTTATTTTTAAGTAAGATTTTTTTTACGATATGAAGGAGTCCTCACCACATCTAGATCTATTCCCAGACTGGTACTTTTACTTCAAACTCACTATCCCAAGTCTGTTATTCTTTTAAGATGTCTAGAGGCAAGTTCTCAAACTTTGACGTAAACACATATAGTTCCATAATTACAAAAAGACATGGTTATAAGGACCTCATATGAAAAACTAATTTGTTGGGGAGAAAAAGGAAAAAAATGTTTTTTTTCAAACTTGCTCGATATGAAAATTATTTTACAATTTTAACAGTCACTCTCTTTCACAAATCATCTTTACTGAACATATATTCCTTCTGTGCATCCAAAGTATTTCAAACTGCAGTACTGGAACTTCTCTTTAGAAAGCTTTACAACAGTTCTAACAGCCCTGCTACAGTGGGTGATGGGAGGGAGGTTCAGTAGGCGACCAGAGATGGAACACCATCCTCTGGTGCTGCATTGCCCTGGACTTGTGCAAAGTGTTGCAGCCAAATATGAGGCGAGAACTTCACTCAGTGCCCTAGAGAAGGCAAAGAGAAGTGGGGCAGTGGGAGCCCCTCGAGTTTTTTGTTTCTTTGGAGCACAGAGGATCACTTGAACTTGCTTACCCATGAATTTCTGAATCCAGGTATTCCAAAAGACAGACTTTTGTCGGTCCCTGTATACACAGATATCTTACTAACACGTCAACACTCTTAGCTGCTTCTCCCTTCTATGGAGTTAACAGTAAATCCAAGGCCAGAGACAGAGCTGTAAAATTGCACAGCACAGGCCTAAAGAAAACTAAATTTTGAAGACTATTTAACACCTTCCCCTCTGATCCTTTGCTGCCGAAAATCAACTCTTCATTTCTGCCTAGACCAAACGTACTCGCGTGGGCTGAACACCACTAGAGTAAAACCAGGTAGGTGGCTACAAAATATCCTGCAAGAAAGGGAATTTGTTGTAATAAGAGGGGAAAAAAAAATGGATTGAGAGCATGAAGACCCACGTTTTGCTGTCATAAAATATCTTAATAAACAAAATTCCCCACAGCGTAGCTAAAAAGCCATTGCTACCAAAGTGGCCAGTGGTTTAAGTTGCTCCATTCCCACTCCTGTCATTTACTTCAGCTTACACTGGAGTCTTCCTGGTGAGCTCTGAGAAACAAAAAGAAATTGTAATCATCTTAAATATTTAATGTCACTGTTCTGATTGCTCATGCTCTTGCTTTCTATGCACACCTTTCAAACTGAACAGATTTTGGAGGAAGCTACTAACTTCAGGGCTGCTAGTTCACAGCTGTTTCATGGAACAATTTTATTAGACCAGTTGAATGAGTTCTCAGAGGTGTTTGGTTGGGCTCTTTTTTTAAAAAAAAGCCTCTCTCCCATTATATCACAACAAAATACTGCTATATATCCTCTCTTCTTTCTGGGGAGAGACCATCATTGATGTCTGCGAGTGTGAAGCACTTCCTTTAATGAACGTGCAAAGTCTGTTCTTTGAACTTCCCGAATTTGTTGCATCTAACGGAGAAGTTGACTACATAAGAAGCAATGAGAGCATGAAACCAGGCACTCAAGGCAGCAGTACCACAATACTCTTTATACTAACAACAGCACTAATGTAAACTAAACAATAGTCTTCATTATCTACAAACAGCCTGGCTCAATAGTGCTTTTTGGGGTTTTCCTAATCATAACAATAACAACTATTATTTCCTATAGATATGAATGGAATTTCACCTTTCTTTTGCTGATCAATATATTTAACAGAATGTTCTATTTAGCACTATTGCCATCACCATAAAAATTATTGGGAAGAATTAATATATAAAATATTTTATCAAAGAATTGGCAAAAGGAACCTAGAAAGCCCACTGCAATCTCCTCATGACCCTTTTAATTAAATAACAACAAGTATATAGCCAAACCTGCAAGTGAAAACTAAGAAGTTTGACTAAACCCTGGCTTTAGAAGAAAGGTCGAGAACATTCTCTTGAAAGGTGAGAAATCTGTGTTGACTCTGACTTTAAATGAAAGGTTGAGGGCATCCTAGGAGAGCATGCTTGTCATCTGTATTAAAAACCAGTACATTGCCTATGATGTTACTAAGTATGTTAATTGGATGCCACAAATGTGAGCAGCAAGTATTTAACTAACACAATGCCAAGGGATTCAAGATTTATACAGCAGATTTTGGGGTTTTTATAGCATTATTAGTTACCAATCTTACAGCCACATCTTTAAGACCTCACTGATAGAAATGTCAATATTTGGTTTATATTCATAGATCTAGAGTTGTGTTCTTTACTTAATAACCTTTCACTGAAGAGGTGTAAACACCGCACACTTTTGTGAAGCCAAGGGTTCCCAAAGTCCTGCTCGGGAGGAGCAGTACCGCATAAATGTAAGTGTGTTTTTAACAGCTCATATGACTGGTTAATGAGTGACGTTACCATAGGTCTGCTGTTTGTAAAACCTTGAAAAGTGTAACTTCCTGCTATCTAATATGCAGTGTTTAATAACACAGAAAAGCCAGAGACAAGAGGTGCAAAAGGCTTTTAAGCTAATGTAAAAAAACCCCCATTAAACGTGAAAACATAAAACAGTATAAAATGGGGAGAGCTTTAGAGTTCAATTGCATGCTGGATTATTAGATTCTTATGATTATTCTTTAGAGGCCTAGACAACCCGTGCAATTGATAGTAAGAGGAAGAACAGTCAGAATTCTTGCTGTAAGTTAAGGAAAAAGAAAGGTTATAGTGCTCCACACACAAAAGCAACCAAGGAGTTACTTGCATTGCCCTGAAATGAACTCTCTTCATCAAAAGAGCAATTTCATTTGTTCCTGTGATAAGCATCACAAAAGTGTTTCTCTGTAAATAGACAAAGTAACTTTGGGGAAAAAAAAAAAAAAGACTTGGCAATGATTATAATACAAAACACAAGAAAGGTAAAACAAAGCTGGAACTTGATTTTGAACTAGATTAGAACTAGGTTTTCCAAACAGCACTTTATAGCACTTATGTAGTCAAGAAAATGAACAGCCAGGTTTTCCATACATCCCATCTGTCTTGGGATGTATCTAAACTGCGGAGCAGGTTGATCACTGCTCTCGACTAACTTAACAGTGCTGCTCTCCTCCTGGTATAGCTGTATCTTGTGGAACTGCCTCTTGTTCCTGGTGCCTTGATCTTCTTTCCACAGGGAGCAGGTGCCTTCTGGACCCATCCCAAGAAACTCAGGATTCCGCTCTTCAAAAAAAATTAAGAGGCCAAACAATACAGCTGGACAAACTACTACCGTACACACAGATGCAGAAAGGTGAGGTAATTTAACTACAAGTTCCTACTCCTAGTACTATTTTAACTACACACAGTGGCCAAGTCACACTTCCCTACGCTAATGCATCAATTTAGTCTTGGTGTGTTGGAGAGCAAGATCTTAAAGCGTTAAAGCCTAACTGATTTGGTCCTGCAATGTCACAGCTCCTCAATCATTAACAGGATCGCAGAAGGGACCTCTGGAAGTTATGCTCGGATGCCTTCTGCAGGCACTTTGGTGCTGTCCGAGGCTCTCCTGCAGATCAGACACCGAGACAGGAGACTTCACACCTCTCTGGCTTGGTCACCCTCATGGTGAAAAAAAAACAAAACAAAAGCACTTCCTTGGCTGCACTCTCTCCAGCCCATCACGTCTCTTGCACTGCAGAGCCCATAACTGGACACAGTACCCCAAGGTGTGGCCTCACCAGCGCTTAACGCACTGGGAAAAGCTGCTGCAAGGTCAGTAGTGGCTTTATACTGGAAACATGTGAAACAAAGTCAACTTTTCTTACAGCATTCCAGCCCAGAGAAGGCTTTCTAACACCACAGAAGATTACCATTGTCTGACCTAGCTTAAAAGATGGTCTTTGGCCACGTTCCTGACCTAGATTATGTTTAAAACAAATTGTTCCTTAACTGTATAGTTCAACAGGGATATAACATTTTAACAACGTTTCCTCCCAATAAAAACTTCTAAAACCCTGGAATTTGTTTTGGTCACCTTACATTTTAAACAAATAAATGCCTTTTAGTAGTCAGAATATGAAGTAGTTGCATATCTAGAACTATCTTCTAATGTTGAAAGCATTGAAGAGGTCAACTCAATAAAATTTAGAGACTTTGATTGTCTAGGGGTCTCTTCTTGAGGTCACACACTGACAAGAATCACTATTCAATGCACAGATGATGATACAATCTCTACTTCCCAACAGAACCCTTGGCATTTTTCTCCTCAGTAGTTTTTTCTGAATGATGCTGCAAACTTGATGGCACTCCTTCCCAACACTAGTACGAACATATTAAATTAGTATTTTTCTTTTATGCCTTAAAGATCGGTGGATAAAGCTTAGGGAAAAAATAAGTGGGTTTATGTTCATTTCAAAGTCATTCAGTTGAGACAGCAAAAGATCAAGACATCTGAAAGAAGTCGCAAAAATTTGGCAGAGGAAGAAACTGGAACTGTATCTCCTGAGTTGACACCTAGAGCCTTCTGAACTTAAGCTACGAATTTGTTGATTTTTACTGACCATTTACATACACAAAGGCAACATACATTGAGTTAGCAATACAGATCATGCATGATAATGTAGCTTCTATCAGAAATACATTAAGACTTAAGTCTGATTGCATTGCAGTCACAGGTTTTGGGGGGGATAGAATCATAGAATGGTTAGGGTTGGAAGGGACCTTCAAAGGTCATCTAGTCCAACCCCCCTGCAAGGAGCAGGGACATCTCCAACCAGATCAGGTTGCTCAGAGCCTCATCCAGCCTGGCCTTGAATGTTTCCAGGGATGAGGCATCCACCACCTCTCTGGGCAACCTGTGCCAGTGCTCCACAACTCTCATTGTGAAAATTTTTTTCCTAATATCCAATCTAAATCTACCCCCCTCTATTTTAAAACCATTACCCCTTGTCCTGTCACAACAGGCCCTACTGAACAGCCTCTCTCCATCTTTCTTGTAGGCCCCCTTGAGGTACTGGATGAGGGGCCAGGTAAGTACAATTCTTACATGAAATTCTTACAAAAATATATTGCTGGAGCAGTTTCTAGAATTATTTCATCGACTCCACTATTACAGAGAGGTGAACCAGAAAACCAATATAAAACCAGTAAGGCTAATTTTAGAATTGTGAGCAAGGCACTTATGACACAGGATTTCAGTTTCACTTGAAAAATCCCGATACGGATCATATACTTCCCTTACAAAAGACTGCACCGACTAAGCAAACGGCAGCATGCTGGGAAGACAGTCTCTGCTACAGCTAGCTTGATTTATCACGTTACTCTAATTACCTTGACTCACTCATTGTTAGGATCACTTTTCTGTTGTGGAAACTTCAGGCAGCCTCAAGCTTGGCAGACGTCAATAAGTACACGAGTGCTAACTCAATACATAATTAAACCTCCAAAGTCCAATGCTTTTTAAAAACATTTGTAGCCAAGCACAACATCAATGGATGCACACCAGGAATATGTAATGCTAGGGATTCCCACTCATATGATATCCATATTAATTTATCAATCCAACTGCTTTGCCTTAAGGAAATCCTATAGGATTCTTGCAAATCACCACTTTCAGATTTTTATTAAGTCAGTAAGAGTAAAAAAAATGTACAGATTGAATGCTAAAATAATTCTAGTAACTAAAAAAATATCTTTGTTCATTGCTTGTACCCCAATAATTTCAAGGTTGTGCTCACCTACTGTTTTATTTTATTTGTGGAACCACATTCACTCAGCTGTTTTATGCCTTTTTTGTGGGGGGGCAAAGCAGCCTTTTACCCACCATCTCTACCTGATTAAGGTGGATCTGTAACAACTTTGGTTCACAAGAATGAGAGAAGACAGGTAGAGGGAACAGGTTGATTTGTCCTGATTTTATCACATTTGTCATCAGCTACACCTCTGAAGCTCCACTTGATGCAAAAAGCTGTTAAGGATACCACATCTCTTAATATGACTACAAGTGCCTCCTCCCTCAATATTTTGGTTTTATTATATACGCATGTTCCACACACAGCATTTTTTTCCAGATATGTTCGCTTATTAACAGGTAAGACAAGACTTCATGATTCATACTTATCCCATGATAAGCCTTAGCGTCCATCCCAGTTTCATTTAGCATTTACAGGCATCCAATAAGCAGGAAGATTCCCAGCTCATCTATCAGTGGAATAGCACAGATTCAGAGTTTGATCTAGCACGTGCATTCAAGTAAAGTCCAATGGTATTTTTATCCGACCTAAAGTCAGTGAAATTACACAATAACAGGACAGAGCACTCATATTCAGAGCCAAAATTCAGATAGTGCTCTCTTCTAGCATGTTGCTTTTGGAACACTCTGCTTCATTCAAGGTCCCCAGTTCAGTACTATCTTTTCAAGATACATCTCGGAAGCCAGACAGCAGCCAGCTTCCTGTGTCAAGGAAGCAAGAAAGTCACTAATCTTCCCAGGGAAAACATAGTAGGAAATATTTTTTTTTAAAAAAGCTTCCTTGAAATACTTATAAATAACTTAAATTTCTGCGATGGAGACATGATGTCTGTGGCACTTAAGCATTCAAATGAAAATACAATTTATATACCTCTCCCTCTCCCCAGAAAATCATTCCTTGCTGGAAAAAAATTATGTTTAAGTTACTAAGCCTTTTTCCCCTCTAAGCACTCATGCAAAGAATAAATAGTGAATCTTTGATGTCTTCTGCTCTCCAAGTCCTCACAATATTTTGCCACACACAGAAATGGCTTCCAAAGTACACGTGGGAATCCAGTGGTCCATATGTTGGCAAAAGCTGAGGCCTCTTAAACTGATAGAGCTTTAGCCAGATAGGCATCTAGCACAGATGCAATCAGCACACTGACATTTCCAGGCTTGTCTGGAGGAGAATCCAGGCCAGCCACTGTAAGTAAATTAAGATGGCATTGATTGCCAAGGCAAATATCAGGCATCCAGTGATTTTGGCCTAAGAGTAAGCATGTCCGGCATGAAGATTAAAGGAACTGTCTTATTATGCCATTAATAAGAAGAACCAAAATACTTGTTCAGATCTTCTTTGGGATGCGGAGCGAGTTTCTCTATACAGATGACTGGCAGACTAGATGACTTGGAGGGTTGTTCAAAACCCAGAGAAAATTAGGTGGTACCTGATGTCCTTCAATATCGGACAGGAAATCTGAACCTCAGCATGGCTCACATCACACGAGCTCGTTACAGTAAGTTAAAAAGGAATCAAGTAAAATCAAGATGGGTAGAACTGGAAGAAAAAACAGTACAAGCAAAAAGCATATGGCTCAGAGATACATTGAGAATAACAAAAAGAGAAATGGAAAAAAATCACCCACGGACAATGCTTAGCATGTGAGAGCTCTACTTGATAGGTTTCTGTAAACACATTTCATAGTGGTTCCCTCACAGTTTATCTGCCTTGAAGGAGCAAAACAGATGAAGAGACTTGCCTCACTTATACCAACATATTACCAACAATTCTGACTGAATTGATTCTGAAAAACGACATGAAAAACCATGAAAAATTTGAATACATGTATATACATGTATAAACACATGCAAGCATCTCATGCCAAATACATAATGGCCACAGACCTACAACTTATCTGGGGATATTTTTGTTCTCATATTATTTCTTTCAGCACAAACCCTGCTTTTTGCTTGGCGTGTGTTTTCAGTGCATTAGGTGGCAGCTAATTCTGAGCTATTTCTGGAGGTTAATTCATTTCTGAATACAAGTGTGTAGATAGTACTGCATAACAACTCTCTTACTCTGCGAAATATCAATAAATGCTTTTTTTTTATATCAGTTTCAACAAAACCATCACTGAAGTCACATTTGCGAAGATATTTGCTAATAAGCTTGCTCTTCTAAAAGCTTAGATAGTCAGATGAGTGGACAATCAACATTTCTTTCTGCCTAGATGCATTACAGGGGAATGGGACTCACAGGAACGTGTCACATCCTTTCCCTCTAACGGAAGATAAGCAGCATTATGGAAAAATCAAGAAAATAACAGCTTAATCTGACAGCCATTACACAGAACAATCCAAGAAAGCACAAACAAAAACAAAGCATCAATACAACTACAACTGGGAAATGGGGTTATTCATCAACCGGCACACTACAGCACAAGCATCATCAGGTACCGCAAACGCTGTCTCTGAGATGAAAATTAATTCACCCAAAATAAGAAATGGCACAAAATTCATCCGATCAGAATCTGCAAGGGTATGAAGTGTTAGCTAGAACAAACGATCCTGCTTTATATAGCAGATTTCTGTTTGTTTGGTTTTGGGGGTTTTTGTTTGGGATTTTAGCAGCAGGTGTGGTTTGTTTGGGTTGGTGGGGGTGTTTTTTTTTGTATGTTTGTTGGTTTGGGGGTTTTTTTTGTTTGCTTTTTTTTCCTTGTGGTTTATGAAGAGCAGAATACCAGTAGTTTTCCTAGATTTTCAGGCCTAATCAAGCTTGACCAGGTAAATAAAACCTCTAAAACCCAAGGGATTAGTCTACAAAGAAGTGTCAGAGCATTAACTGCAGCTTCCCATCTCATATAGCTGGTGTATCAATTAATTAGTTTTCTAGCACATTATTTGACATTGCAGCACTATGTAACACAAGCCTTTAGATTTAGGAAAAAAAACAGTATCCTATATCTTCCAACCTTTAGCATTCATGTTTTCTACTGGTCTGACTATTTACTAAATGCCTCATCTACTAGATGGTGCAATTTTGGAACAGGGATTAGTATTATTTTTTGGCAAGGTCCATATACTTATATTTTACTTGCATTGTTCCTGCCTCAGCAATGTTCTAGGCATAACGCAATTCCGCAACAGGTTTTGCTTACTGTGCTTTCCTCTTCCCTGTTTCAGGCTGCAGATTTTCATTCCGTGTTTCCTCTCAAGGCATATAGTGTCATGACCAAGATGCTGCGGGATGTAATTTATGTTGCTAATGCCATCACATTGTGGTGCTGCTATGCCCTGCATACCAGAAAAAAAAAAATTCTTTCACTTTTATTATCATTCCTGCTCTCTATAGTCAAACCAGTTGGTCCCTCTTACTTGTTTGAGCATGTCTTTGAAAATAAGTTGTCTGTTGAAAAATATCTTGGCTCTCCCAAGTGGAATGTTTTCCTGAAGAGTAAATCACATCACCTATAGCATCAATAAAAAGACTTGGTTGTTTTCAGAGCCAAAGTAAATTTCCTGGATAGCTGCACTTCCTGGCAACTGTATGTTAATGATGAAGGACCATCCTCTGAGGATTGTGCTTGTCAAGTCGATACTGAAAGGACACGAGAACCAACATAAACGTTGTCTGGCTGAATTTTGTTGCCTAAGTCCGCTGGAAGAGAAAGTATGTCATGCTGTACAGTTCCTTTCTACAACACGCACAATAAACGTAAAATATAAATTAATTGAAATTTCAACAGACCTTTATAGTCACTTCTTTTCATCAGAGCTACACCAGAAATGAGAAGCTTTAATGAGAGCTCTTGTGAAACAATTGCGATGCTATTGTCAGTCCACGGCTGGAAGCGACAAATCCTCTGCACCAGACAGAGCCCACGTGTTTCCAGATTCATAATGAAACCTTCTCCTTTCCATGCAGGGCTATCCAAAGTTCAAAAAAAAGTTTCTGTGCGTTAACACTGTTGTAAAGTTTTCTCAGAAATGTAGTGAAACAACATGGTAGAGTTTTGAAGCCAATACCAGAACACAACATAAATGTCTATATATGAGAGGAGTTGCTGAGGATGTTTAGAGGTATTCAGAAGGTTTAGCGCAACAAAGATTTTCATGGGGAAAATGTTAATTCATTTTAAACAAAGTAATTTACAATAACACACTAATATTGAAAAATGAAGCCTAGAAAGAATGGGAATTTGTCTGACTGTCAGAGGGCAAACTGAGCATAGATTTTCATTCACACTTACACCTACAGCCAAGGACCAGAGGGCTGATAGGTTTTTGCCTCTGCTAAGGAGCCTTACAAGATCCTAGTCCAAGAATCATTGTCTGTTTTCATACACTGTCCTTTTTAGAATCCTCCATTAGACAACCCCATTGATCAATAACGCAAGAGTCAAAGTTCCATTTCCTACACTTAGAAAGGTTGGTGACCTAGAAAAAAACTTGCAATATAGCTTTGAAGTAGAGTCAACTACAGACATTTGTTTGGAGGACCCCTAAGACCAACTGTATTTGATTGCAGTAGGCACCGTAGCCACTCCAGACATAGGAAACATCTGCCAATGTTTCCAGCTAAGTAGCAGGACACTTGCTCTGCAAGAAACTCATCGCTGATGCTCAAGGAGCAGATAGCCATGCTCTCTGTGTTTGCACCACCTGCTCAACTCCACATACGTTGTTTGATCAACACAACCTATAACCACACCTTACACACCGGAAGCCACAGGTAATATTAGTTTAATTTCTTGTGTGTTTACCACACAACTTAAAAACATTTCATCAACAATTTGCAGTTGCTGTTCAGTACACAATCACCCCTGGAATCATCACACTTGCACGCCGTTTCACAGGTGCATTAAGGTTTGTGAGATAATTCACAGCTAATTATAATTAGGAGTCAAGTTTTTTGGGGGGTTATTTCTAATCAACACTTAAAGTGCATTAAGGGTTGCAAAATAATTTCTGAGTCGTTATCAGTATCGCATCCTTACTCATCACATACCGTACAGATAGTGCTTCATTATCAGCTTTGCTGACTTGACCTGACTTTTGCCTCCGTCTCACCCCTTCTGGCAAGAATTAAGATCTGGTGATAGCTCTAAGTTTCATGCTGTGAGGATACACCCTCATTTATGACTTAAGAAAAGGTTTATGAGATTTTTATCCCACAGCAGATAAAAACTGGCCTGTTTGTAATGTTTCTCTTGCCATATATTTTAAAAGACAAGGAACCGCACCTTACTCAAACCGAAGGAGATGGCTACAGCTGTCTGTCATCCTTTTTTCATATCTGTGCCTCTAAGATATATGATGGCAACACAATTCTACAGCATTATGACAGAACTCAAAACAGAGGGAGGTAGATTTAGATTAGATATTAGGAAAAAATTTCTTACAAGGAGGGTGGTAGAACACTGGCCCAGGTTGCCCAGAGAGGTGGGGGATGCCCCATCCCTGGAAACATTCCAGGCCAGGTTGGATGAGGCTCTGAGCAACCTGGTCTGGTTGGAGATGTCCCTGCTCCTTGCAGGGGGGTTGGACTGGATGACCCTTGAAGGTCCCTTCCAACCCAAACCATTCCATGATTCTAACTCAGTGAAGTCTTTATGCCATCAATGAATACTATGCCTAAGTTAATATATACACACATCTTCATGTCATACTTTACTTGGAACAAATAGCTGTGATGGATAAGTATAAAATGAACAAATATCTTGGCTCCCTACATTTTAGATGTACTGTGTGCAGCACAATAACTAGAACACAGGAAATTCTTTCATTGTTAATTTTCAGTTATGCCAAAACCACCGTATCAGTTTGTTCAAAACTGAATGCAGGTTAGGCTGAAAATATTTTGCAAATGAACAACTTTAAGGCTATTATTTTAAACTTAGAAATCATGTGCCATTCTCCTGGGTCAAAAAAAAAAAAAAAAAGGATTTCAAATCTCTTCTTATTTCAAGAAGCTCATACTTTCCTCTCCAAATGCTTAAAAAAGCAGGTCATACCATACCATAGGATACGTGTCTCATGATTTATCTGTTAGGATGCTGCACTTACGTAAGTATTTGCATGCTCACTGACCATCAGAAACACTTTTTCCTCAATATTTTCCCTTAAATTGAAAGACACCCCTGGTACTGTATAATATGGTGCCGATGAGAAGGGAAGGTAGTGTTATTTTGGGAGGGAGGGAGCGATTTTCAGTGAGCCATTAGTCAGAGGAAGGATTTGATCCAGGCAAGACAGCAAGGTGTGACACCATCTGTTCATCACTGTGGTTGTCAATGATAATGAAATGTAGCTGTTCATAAATATTTCTTCTGTTTTGTTAGAAACCCCTCAGTTGTTTGTATTTAAGTAGTCAAAATAAAACACTGTTCATTTCATTGGGCTGCACATATTTGTGTTTTGTCCAGTGACCAAAACAAATCAATTACTCACACAGACACTACATCCATACTGGTGAAACCTGGCTGCCATATGGATACAACACCACAATTATTGCCAACCTTCTCATGAACAAGTGCCAGTCATTTCACAAAGTCTTTCACGCCTTGTCCCGACACCTTGATGAACTCTCCATGCACAAGCACTGTTGTATTCAGCAGCTTTGAATTCACTGACTTCACATTCATCTTCTCCATGATTTGTCATTCATGTAGTTGCTTACTTTCTGGTTCTTGGCTGTTTCTATCTCTCCATCCTACAGCACTGGTTGCATTTACAATAGGTGGAGGAAGCTGTCTCTCCCCTGACTGCCATCCTTGTCCTTATCTCACACCCTGCTTCTCAACTGCTTTTATGTTATTCCTTGGGAGCCTTCCTTCTGGTACGTGTCTCTTAGCCGAGGAGATTGCAATATACTTGCACCTTGTTTACTACTTGGTTGTATCTAAAAGATGCATAAATCACTTGACTGAAAAAGCCCAAACAGTTGACAGTACAGAAGCTCTCCTCCATCTAGCCTCTGCCTCTAGAGCAGATACATGGTGCCATTTGTATAGTACCACCTATTTATCTGACTCTAATACAGCCATCATCTCTATTTGTCATAGAATCACAGATCAATTCTTGGTGAGCGTTCCATTTGACTTCAGCTTCTGGCAAATATAAGCAACACGTAGGTAGGATGCAGCCAATAAGTTTCCAAATGGTCAACTAGGCTGGAAAAAAATCTGGAGAAATGGTCTTGAGCTTTATTTTTAGTAAGGGAAAAAACAAGAAAGATTTACCAGAGAAAGAAAGCACTGAAGCAAAACCAGAACCTTCTTCCTAAATCTCATGAATTTTTACCACTAGATGGGGCTTTCAAAAAGAATTGAAGTCAAAATACCAGCCAAAGTCAACATGCCAGTACGGAAAGAAAAAGAAAAGTACGACAAATCAAACCAGAAGCATACCCCACACACCATTACACTCCCAATCCTACCTTTCTGCTATGACTGGGCCACATTGTGGTTCTCTGCCAGAGAAAGGAAGCCTTAACACACACAGTCATCACAAGAGGGACACAGCCAACAACAACGTATTAATAAACATTCCTGTCTCTTAATTGCTTTCGACAAACAATACGGGGGCATGGAGAGAAGAAAATAAACTGGTGCAGCCTCTGGGCAAGCAGATGTCATTTTGGGACCAATGATGTATTACAGCCAAAGTGACCTGAAGCCACCTGTCCTATTCCCTCTAAGCATCACATGGGACCACTGGGCTCAGTGGTCTGGGAAAAGAGGAAAAAGGTGGTGTTTGTCCTTGCAAACAAAAAGTTTTGCCTGTTATTTGCATTATTTAGAATCTCATCAAACAAACAGTATGAAAAGCTTGGCAATTGCCTGTTGAATGATGTCGCATTTTGTTTTAAAAAACCAAAACAATTAACATGGCTGCACAGACATTCAACTCATCCGGTCGGAAGCTTCAAGTCGTATTGTTTTGCCTTCTGCTTTAATCAGGTAATGAACAGAACACGGCACAGAAAAAATATATACATTTTAATTCCAGCCTTTGCACTGCCTTATTGTTTGTTTAAGCCCGTCCAACTGAGACTCCTTGCACTATACGCCCCTGGTCGCATTCCGTTTGAGACAAAGGCGTATTTCAGGGAAGTACCTCTCACAAAGACGTATTGATGAACCAGAAATCAGGCTCTGGACAAATGACCATTTTTCTGTAACACAGCTCTATTGTTTCAGCTTTTCTTCTCCCAAGGAATAAATATTTCATTATTCAAAGCAGCGGCTGAAAAGCAAACGACTCCTCCCCTTCTACCAATAATCTTCCTCCACTGCTCTAGAGAAAACCAACTCAGTGGTGTCCATAACTCCTCTCTTGCAATATTTGTATTTTTTTTTTTTACTCTTATCTTGTCCACAAATAAATCACTGTGAAATTAAAAAAAAAACCAAAACCACAAACTTTCCAGCTCCTCTATGGACTAGATCTATGAAAGCTCAAGCCTGTTAAGATATATTCCATGATTTCTGTGACCATTTGCCCACCACACAGTAGTTGCAGTTTGCTCTTAGCATTTGCATCATCTGTACTTAGCTTTCATCCATACCTTGCTACTACCAATGCCTCCGCTTTCACTAATCCTGTCTCCTCTCTTTTGGTTTTTATGCCATCCCTCCAACTGCCTCCTCTGCAATGAATTCCTTCAGGATTCCTTTCTCAGCTATTCCACAGATATGAAATAAATCAAAGGGAGGAACCACTTATCTTCCCTTCAGCCTGTGGAAACTTCAAGATCTGATTCGAGTCAAGAACACAGGATTTAAATTCAGTCCCCAAACACTGTCCTTCTGGGCATCACCGTTTCCGTTCCACATAAACCCCTCTGCATCCAGGTTTACAAAATAGGCCCACGATTTCTGTAGGTGTGGAGGGATATTTGCACGCTGTCACCCAAAATCCATGCTCGGACAAAGATGGAAAGAACGCAGATAAACAGCTTCTCTAGCATCCTGTATCTCAAGAGAAGGCTGAAGGGAGATCACCTTGCTCACTTCAGCTATCTGATGGGATGGAATAAAGAAGGACTCAAGTATTTTTTGGAAGTGCACAGTGATAGCATGAAAGGCAACATACACCAAGGCCAACACAGGAAAATCTGACCAGATACCTGGAAAAAAAAACTGTCACCACGAGGCTGGTCAAACACTGGAAAAGGTTGCCCAGATAGGCTGTGGAATCTCCACCCTTGGAAATGTTAAAAATTCAAGTGGTCAGGCCCTAAGCACCCAAAACCAGTATGATCTGCTCTGGCCAAGGGCTGGACAAGACAATCTCCTGACATACCTTCCAAGCTAAATTATTTTAAAATCTGCATGCTCAAATATCTCCCTCTTACTGGCTACAGCTGCTCTGACTATATGGAATTTCCAGAGCTTTATTCCAAAACTTCTACAGGGGCAACATTAAGCAGCAGACCCCCCTTCTGCAGAAGGAAGATTCATTAAGGCTTCCAAATATTCAAATCTACCTGTGAAACATTTCCATAATGGATTTTGGTACACTTCTCCATTCACAGCACACAAAACCAAATATCTCAGCTGATAATCATGCATGGGGGAAAAAAAAACCACACAAAAAAACCCCAAAAACACAACAAATCTCTCATGACAGAAAAAGGAAAAATTACATTAACTGCTAACTGATCAAGCTTTGCTATGCCTTACCAATAAAAGGACCAACTTTTCAAAATTGCCAGCAGTACTACGGTCTAGAAGGAGAAATTATTCATTAGATAACAGATATTCTTCCTTAAACATTCACTTTCGGTTGGATGGTGGTCAGTCATTCCTACTGGATTAATAGGATAACGAGACAAATCAAAGTGTAACAGGTCACTGCTCCAAACTTCTTGATCCTCTGGCAGATATTTAACAGTCTTGGAACGAGACTAAGAAAAGTCCATTTCCCTTAGCAAAACATTCAATGTATTAGTCCAGGTTCCCAAGAGGGCTTTAATTTAAATGTACATGGTGAGAGACACTTAATAGCTTCAATTAAATCACTGAAGGTTCAGTAAAGGACAGGGTCCTGCAGAAGAAGGGCACTCACATGAGGAGGAAAACATGTGAAATGCATCGTTACACAACAGCATCAACACAGGACTGCTGAGGAGCTAGAAGATTTCTGTACTAAGAAACAGCGCGTCTGCTCTCCCCTACATCACACATGAGGGCCAACACATCTCTGTCAGCAATTACCCATCCATCCTACCATTCCTGTCCAATTTTGGTTTCCCTGGTAGTTCATAGGCGCAGATGGGGTTACATAATAATTGACTGTTTCTAAGCAGAGATGCCAGCGTTGAGTAGAAAATAAATTCTTCTCTTGTTCCTCGTGTCATTTCAAGCAAAACAAAATAGAGCTCAGATTTCCCGGTTCTAAATCTCAAAGGACTTTGGATTTACAGTGTAAGCCTCCACTGGGCTCAAATTAATAAATCTAGTTCATCTTATTCTCTAAGTAAGGAACAGAAAATGTATGCTTGTGACTGCGAGAGAAGAAAAAAAGAAGATATAAACTGCATTGCTCTAGCAGGTTTACCAAAAAGAAAACTAAAGTAACTTACACACAGCATCCAGCCAGGATCCTTGATTACATCATTACAACAACATTTAATTGTAGAAAAGCAACTGCAGTTTCAAGAAAATCTTAAGTATTAATCAATGTAGGAGACGTAGAGTCATACTTATTAAGAGGGACGAACAAATTCTCCATAGGCCATAGGTACAAGCAAGATCTAAGCTAAATGGTTCCATCTCCAGACAACTACATTTGAAAATGTATTAATGAAAAGTCAATGTAAAGAAAATAAACTGAGAGGAGGAGAAAGGAAGAAAACATACCTGGAAAATAAAAAGCAGACAAAATGCTTATTTGAAAAGGAGAACTAACATATTTCCATAATGCAAAGTATTAATTATCTTCTGGAATGCTTTAAAACCAATTTCCTAGAGGTAGTTTGTACAGAATATCAGCCTCAGTGATACATACATTCTGTTTGTTTAAAAATAATCTCCTTGTTCTATTTAATACTCTTATGTTAACACAGCTTTTTGACATTACGCTGTTCAGAATTCCATCAAAACTATTAAATGTATGAAATAGGTTCAAAGCCTAGTGGATGGGATATTCAGAAGAAAACATGGACATACATCATACATAGGATTTCTCATTTGAGACCTTTGACCTGAAAGAAAGATGTTAAGTATGTCATTAGTGAAGAAAAAAAAAAAACCCAAACCAACAAATTTTCAGTATCTATAGAAATGTTAGGTATATACCTAAAAATTTTAATTTTTTCAATAGCTTGTCAGAGTTCTAATTTGTTAGGACTATTATTTTCTCTAGTTTTTAGAGATATGGAAACAGATTCTTTATCTTTTTAGAAATTTCTTCCCCATCCTTCTCCTGGTATTTAGTTCACCTCCTAAATGTAAAAGAATGCAGCTACACTGAAAATTAACTTAATGGGAGCAGTTTGCAAAGCAAAGGACTTTGAATTTGCTCTGTTAATCCAAAGCAGATCCCCTGCCCAAAATGAATCATTCTATACATTCAGGCCTACAAGCTTCCTGGTTGCTTGAAGCCCAGGAACAGCATAAAATATGTGGAAAAGGAACAAAGAAAAAAATGTAACATCTTAGGAAATGGTACCAGATACACTCTCAAAAAATAGAGAAAGCAGCACAGAATGAATATTTGAATAATTACACTCTGTATTTGTAAGAAATTATAAAGCCACTTGGACAGAAGAGACAATGTAAAAATCACACAGTGGGTATTCCAGAAGGAGTAGTAAAAAAACTACAAAACAAACAAAAGCTAAAACAAGAGACAGCCTTGTAGAAACTCAAAAACAAAACCAAGTAACTTTCTGGGAAGACTACCTCTCTCCATGAAATGCAAAAAGTGTCCTCTGGTTTTTAAAATGGTGGATGGTGGCGATTTCAGTAGAACATTCTAAGAGTACATCACAATGTTTGCAGAATGAAACACACAGATACACAAACGTGGAATTTGTTTGAAATATCTGGCATGAGGATGTGGTGGTGGCTAGTCAAACATTGGGAAACGACATCTTGCTATGCGGTAGGTACACAGAGCGATTTTTGGCACGCTTCCCATCACACCCAGTGCAAGAGTTCGAACAAGATCAACAGGCACTGCTAGTGAAGGCCCATGGCTGGGGAAAGGAATTTAATACCAGAAGTAGTGACTTACCCAGGTACTGCAGAAGCGCTGAGATTAGCTGATGGCACTTGAAACACCATGATCTCTCTCTGCTCTGTGGACTCACATTGGTGGCCACACTTCATTACTTCAGCAGTTTTGATTAATCACGCTGCTGGGTTATTTTTTTCCATATAAGTTGCTGGAAATCACCATCCCCTACCTCTCCTAGCTTTGCTTCTAAGCAAGACAGCGTATTTATATTCAACAGTCACCTGGCACTGCAGCTTGAACTCAGGACCTCTGCCCTGTACCACTTGCAAATGTCCTAAAAAGAACACTGAAGACTCCTGTTCTGGATTGATCAAGCTCGTCCTAAAAACAGAGTACTCCTATGACAACTGGAGCTTAAAAGCATGCACCTGGAGCATCGTCCGAGAAGACATGTTCAAACATCTAAGAAAGGAAGGACATGAATTCTTTTCTGCAGACTCTAACGCTGTTTAGCCAACTTTTTCAAACTACTGCTTAATGACTTCTTCAGCTACAAAGATATAACAACACTGAGCCCAATATCTTATCTTACCTTGGACAATAGGGGGGGAAAAAAAAAGGAAAAAGAAAATCACCCACCTGCATGAGACAGAGAGAAAACATAGAACTCCATTTAAAAAAGATTAATAACTATTTGTTTTGTCAGGCTTTTGCCACTCTACAAATTAGGGCTATGAATACTCTCTTAACAACCATTTATAAACCAGACAACTGCACATACACATTCACACACCACACCCCTGCCAATTATCCCAGTGCCGAACGACCAGCTAGATCGCAGTTCAATTACCTACTTCCTTGAGTCCCTGTTGAGCTCCTACACGTTCGCTCAATTCATTGCTCTTGCTTTTCAGACGAGGTGAAGAGAATAAACAAGACACACAGAGCTTTTTGGGTTTGGTAGTTTTTTTTAGGAGGTGTGGTAAGACTGGGCTCTTATTAATGAGAATTGTTGCGAGAACCAAGTTCTAAAAAAACACTGCTGCTCCCCTTTTTTTTTTTTCTTTCAGTCAAATAGTGACATGTTTTAGTAGAGTATCCAAGCACTATTAATTATTTTATTTATGGTCATACACTAGTAACTTTTTCTATTCATACAGGAAAATTACACAAACCACAGTTTACCATCACACATGATTTAAGTTATAACTGCATCTGCAAGCCTAATCAGTACTTTCTCAAGTCACTTATCAAGGAAATACAAAAGCAAAGTACATTCAGGCATCTTGCTGGAATGATCTACTCCCTCTGCAGTTAGATTTTAAACTCAGTACTTGTTATAATATATGAAAAACACAGACCAGAAGAACAGCAGTGGGTTCCAAAAAAAACCAAGTTGCATTGACTAGGCATAAAATTAATATTACCTCCAACCTTTGTTAAGTATTTAAACATTTTTTTTTTTCCTTCTAAAAGGATACTTTATTGCAGTAGCATTCCCCAATTGCTTCTTCATATTTAAGAACTTAATCAAATAAAGCAAACCCTACCAGGTAACAAACTTGGAATACCTTTTGATACTTTAAAACAACAAGAGGCTTATTGCCCACGTCAGTTATGTGTTGCCTTCCTCAAACCAAAAAAGATAAAACTGCCGCCCTTATCTTTACCCATACAGATGAATAAAGTCCCTCTAGGTCACACTTCAGTTTCTGAGAGTGGGAAAATAAAACATCCTTTGAAATGAGGACAGCCACTTCCCATAACCAATTCCCCTCTTACTTACCCAAGACGTGCAGTTGTTGTATTTAAACAATAATAGAATAAATTACTCTCTTCTATGAGTTTTTTTAATATACTTGTTGCTCATGAAGCTGTTTCCTCCCTTTCTGAGCCTACTGCAACAGCCTGCTTCTATAACTTCCTGTGGTAATAAAAAAAATCAAGGTCAGCTGCTTTTCCAGAACAGATTCCTTTCATCTCTTTCATCTGTTTTGATACCTGCTGCAGTTGGTTTCACCTGGTTCCTGGATTACCGGGTCTACTGAATAACAGCTGTGTGTCTGTCATCTTTACTCCCTTCACTGTTTTGCCAAGCTTGTCCTTATCCTCTATCAGCTTTTTCTTTTCCACACAGAAGAGTTCCAGCTTCTTTCATCTCTACTCATAGGACAGCTGCTCAATTCCCTTAAAGGCTTTAAGTGCTCGTCCCCGTACCTTCTCTAATCACAGTATGTCCTTTATAACACGGCGCGGTGAAGCGACATTAATGGTTTTGATGTTTTTCTACATGGAAGTGTTCTGAGCCTGTGGTCAACGCATACTCAGGACAAAAACCTCCTGCCAGACAAGGAATAACAGGAGAT
Source organism: Ardeotis arabs (assembly GCA_011801015.1). Lineage (NCBI taxonomy): Eukaryota > Metazoa > Chordata > Aves > Otidiformes > Otididae > Ardeotis > Ardeotis arabs. The sequence goes on along the minus strand of JAAGAY010143727.1, from coordinate 46,542 downwards.
GGGATCTCACTTAAATTTGTTTATAAATTATTCCGTTTTCCTTTGCTAAAATTTCTGCTCGAGGAAATAGAACGTGATGTTCTGTAAACGCACAGGCTGCACAGAGAGAACAACTGCAGGTGCGTCCCAGGTTTCTCCCCCTAAGCGAAAAATTGATTGAGATGCCCCATGTTCTGCTGCTACACATCAGTTAACTGGAAATTACCGTTTCACACTTACGAGATCCACAAAACACAGCGTGATCGCGCAGTCGTTACATGCTGTTGGAAACCTCCGCTCATAGCTGTGCTATACAGTTACAGGAGTCAGCTGTACAGGTAGAATAAATGCCATTTCAGTGTTACTGTCAATTACGTGAGATAATAAGGCCAGCAGTTGCCTACAGCAAAAGCAGATTCTTCTCCACGCCATTATTGTGTTTATGGGGATCTGTGGACAAGGTCACAAGACGTGGCAAGCAGATCCGGAAGAGACGGTTGTCTGGTAACACTGCAGTTAAATTAGGTAATATATATTTCAGATGATTAGTTCCATCTGGCAAATTGGTCCGATAATAGAACTAAAAACCTTATTTAAATAAATTAGTTTGGCTGCTTATGATCTCACACCAATTAACAAGCACAATTAGCTAACGCTATTTTAGAGGAGTTACAAGCAAGGTTATACATCTGCTTTGCTTTGTGGAAACTCTTGAAGTATGTGCGCGTATAGTTAAAACAATCAAGGCGCTATAAAATAAACATTTAAAGAGCTGTATGTGAATCATCACGATCCAGAAATCTACTGGAAAATCAGGAGAAAAGCACAAGGGACATAATTAACAATTTAACTTACATACATTGTCCAGTCCAAGCAACTAGATTTGAAGAAACACAAATCTGGCAGTAACGGCATAATATTTCTATATTTTTTTGAGTACGGTAAAATCTCTAGCGGGAAGAAAACGCAACAGGAAACAGTGCTCTGCAGCTGTTGCGTTTCACGTCAAGATGCATTTTTTGTTTCTCAGTTAGTAACGACGACATCGGCGTCCACCTTAAAAGCAAATGAAATAAATTCCTTAATACGCAGATGTCCCTTTGGACAGCAATAGAAACTTATTCAAAAACACTTCTGAAGTGTTTATTAGCCCTGTAAAACTTTAATGAAAATTAATCATGCTTCATATTTATAGCACTCGGTGACTTTTCATCATTTTACTTGAATCTGATTTCCTTATCACAATTTGGAATGAGAAGATTCCAGAATTTTTGCAACACAGAATTTCTGTTACATTCTGGAATTTACTGGAGAAGAAAAATACCATGTTCCAGTATTGGGCTGTATACTTTATAGATCTTAGATTTATAACAATAGCTTAATTAGTAATTAATACCTTATATTTACTGCCTCCACAGCTGGGTTGCTATAAGTATGCGGCAAATAACAAACACAACAAACAGTTAAGCACAGAAAAAACCCCAACTACCTTGCATGATGCACACTTTTTATTCTGAAAACAATCTACAGTTCACTTGCATCTCTTTAATGACAAAAGAAGTATATGAACATCACTGTATTTATCAAAACAACAAGTCAGGTGATAAAAGACTGGAGCCGTCATGCACAAGACATTGAGATTCTGGGGTAAAATACTACTTTATCTGCCAAAAGCCCATAATTTGAGTCTCCGGGAGTGCCCAGTATTTCCAAGATATAAAGAGTGACAAGATAAAACTTAATAATTGTATCACACAAGTTAATAATTCTGGTTTCCATTATTTTGGAAAATTGTGGTGATTTGGAACTTGAGACGTTTTCACCCCAAACTGCACTGTATCTCTGTACTTAAAACCTACATCATGTTACAACAAATGTACAATGCTATGAGGAAATCCTTAACTCTGAACACGTTAAATTTCAATAAAATGTTTTATCTGACCTATGCCGGTCTGCTGAAGATAGGAAACTGGGAAGGAAGAACACTGGTGAAATCAAGCAACTCTGACTTGCTGACAGGGAAGGTAGAAGGTGTGGGGAGGATGAATCAAAATGCTCCTGGAAGTAACATTCTCTCCTGAGTTAATATTAAATAGTATCCAGTAATTAAATTCAAAATGTAAATAGCAAGAACAGCTTTATTAAAGCTGCTACCCCAGAAACAAAGTGAATACTCATAAACATGTAGGAGATACCAAGACATCTCTGGGAAGTCTGAACCAAGTTTACACTTTGCTCAAATCTAGACTTAACCAGTTAACCTAAGCATGGTTCTGCTCTATTTGATTTTACTAAACCAGTTACCACTGGAATATGAAGGTAGTTTAGATATGCAGAGGAGCGGAATTTATTCAGCTATTACCTATTGTCTTCATGTTACAGTTTGAAATTTCTTGTGCCTGGAAGTAATTAAAACTTTCAACACAGTAGTGGTTCTGCATGCTTGATTCTGGGATATTTGACTTCAGAAACTCAGTTTTAGCAGCTCAGTACTTACCTCAAAGCCAAAGGCTGCTATTAGCTTGTAGGATTTGAGTATAACCTGTGAAAGTCTAACCCCTAACTTAATGTTAACTTGATGTCAAATGGGGCACGAGATTTGAAAAACTTTAACGATTTGTTTTACATGTGTGAAACAGAAGAGCTTTTAAAAAGCTCTGTAATGAATATCACGAGAAGGTCTATGTCTCAAATAAACTGGATTAATTTGAATGAAAGTAAAGTTTCATTTTCTTTTGCAAGCGATCTTTATTAGAATGGAGATCAATTTAAAGCTCACATTCACTTTTCTTATCATGCATTTCATTAACTTATCATTCACATTTCACTACAGTTCTTGATTCATCTGATGAAAATTAAACCTTCACCTTTATTAAAGGAGTAATCAGATCTGTTAAATCAGGAAGACTGTCAAAATGTCTTTTAGCTTAAAAATCATTAGAAAAACTTCAGTGAAAGGAGCATTTACCTCGGTGTGTCCGAGCAAGTACTTAAAGCAAGTAGGGAGAAAGTTTGGATTTTAGTAAGTGTGTGGCAGACAAGGAGCAAAACTTGTTTTTTTCAATCAATTTTGTTGTCTGTCAGCTGCAAAATTACACTTTTATTATATAGTAAGTGAGTAAGGGGGCGGGGGGGGAGGCAACCCAAAGTCACGCACACACAAAACTAATTGGGGAATTACCGTTAGTATTTAAACTTTGTCAGGTGATGGCTTAGAAAGCTCCTGCTAGTTTTTTCTTGGGATGATGGAGGATAAGAGAGTTATATCCTTTTTAGTTGGTTTTCTGTAAGTAGGGACTGAAGCTGTGCGGAGCTGGGCACCTTTTCCTGCAGAAAGAGAAAATAAAAGATGGGGAATCGCTTGAGTCGCAGGGATTGATTTTGGCAAGTGCACTAATGAAGGTGGGTGGGGGGAGAAAAGGCCTAGAGGTTTTTGAATGCTGGTGTGTTTTGTTTTTAAGAGGAGATACCTTTATTGAGATCTTTCTCACGATTAAGACAGGTGGGAGGTATCGAGGCCTCCCAAATCCTCTACCTTTTGCACCCTGAAGCTTCTCGAGTACATGGCCGGCAGCGTGCGCGGCTACCGGTCACCATGCGAGCAGCCCGCCAAAACCTGAGGTAACCGGACGGGAAAAGCGCGGGCCGCTCCCGGCGGGGCAGGGCCTCTCCCCTCACCCCGTTCCGACCGGTACCTCCCGCCGCCGCACCCAGACTGATTGGCGGAGGGCGGCCCCGGTCCCACCCGTCAGAGGCGGGCAGAGGGGGACCTGCCCCGCCGGGTGCTTCCCCACCGCCCTGGGCAGCCGGGGCTGTGGATAGGGCGGGAAGGGGGAGGCGGACGGCAGCTCTAGGCGGTGAGGCCACAACCGGGTTGAGAGGAAACCTTACCGCTCTTAAGCCCCGGGGACCCGGTGGGTCGACGGTAGCGCCGGTGTATGCGTCCGGCGGGTAGAGGGGCGGCGGTGGAGGAGAAGGAAAGTGATGAGAAGTTGAGGGGAGGACGGAGGCAGGGTGCCTTCTCCTGGCAGCAGCCCAGCCCCGCAGCAGGTGCGGCAGAGCCCGGGCGGAGGGGACAGGCGGGCCCGGCTCTCCCTCACGCCGCAGCGGAGGGGCTCTCGGCGGGACGCAGGGACCGGACGGAACCCCGCAAACCCTCCCACCGCGAAGGACTGAAGGAAAAGATCGGCAAGCGGAGCTCTCGGCGGCGGCTCGCCCCGCTCTTCGGCTCCTTCCCCCAGGCAGCGACGCGGAGACACGGCCCTGAAGGGAGACCGGTGAGGGAGCTCGGAGCGGGGGTGGGCGAGGAGGAGAGAGACTCTCGCTTCACCTTGCTGTGCTTTTTTTTTTTTATTTCTTTTTGTTGAAATTACCCTTTCACCTTTTGCTTGCTTTTCTCTCCCCTCCCGTAACGCAAGAAGGAAGCCCCCCGGGCGCCTTTGCGTTACCCCGCGGCGGAGGGGGTCTGGGCGCGGTGGGGCGGGAAGAGCCATGGCGGGGGTGTGGGGAAGCGGGGGGACGGAGGGACCCCCCCCCCCCCCCCCCCCCCC